>JABUQX010116692.1:0-10000 GCA_015478945.1 Trachelipus rathkii
TCAATCACCTTCTTCGTTTTCGACTTCAAAACAGTAATTTATCCCTGTATTTTTTGCCATTCTCACATTTCTCCCATTCTACCCATCAATGAATAATAAAAAGAATGAATAAAAATATAGATAAGATAATAATATAATATAATATAATAATTAATATAATAATAATAATAATAATAATGAATAATAATAATAATGAATAGATAATAATATAATAATAATAATAATAATAATAATGAATAATAATAATAATAATAATAATAATAATAATGTTACATAAAAATAATGTTAATAATAATATTATTAATATAATAATATAATGTTACTAATAATAACATAATAATAAAATAATAATTAAAAAGAATAATAAAAATTAATGATAAAATAATAATGAAATAATAAACTTAAAATTATAAAACTGACAATATATTAAACCAATAATTATAATTTAAATAATATATTATAATAATATATAATAATAAGGGAAATAAGCTAATTAATGATAATATATAGATAATAATAGTAATAATAATAATGAATAATAATAAATAAATAATAATAATAATAAATAAAATGAAAAAATAATAATAATAATAATAATAATAATAATAATAATAATAATAATAATAATAATAATAATAATAATAATAATAATAATAATAATAATAATAATAATATAAAAATAATAATAATAATAATAATAATAAATAATAATATAATAATTAATAATAATAAGTCTCAATATAAAACTATAATAACTATAAGTAGTAATATATATTCCAATCAATAATAATAATAATAATAATAATAATAATAATAATAATAATAATAATAATAATAATAATAATAATAATAATAATAATAATAATAATAATAATAATAATAATAATAATAATAATATAAGAGGAAGAAATAATTAAGTACAATAATAATAATAATAATAATATAAAATGAATGATATAATAATGAATAATAAATAATAATAATAATAATAATAATAATAATAATAATAATAATAATAATAATAAAAATAATAATAATAATAATTTAGTGTAGTTTTCTCTTCTTTGGGGAACGGTGTTTTAGTGGAATCTCCAAAAAATAGTGTTATTTACACTTTATTTTTATTTATATTTCTGTATTGAGGTGTGATTTATCTATATTTTCTAATCCTTTGGTAGGATCGTAGTTGTTCCACTAAAAGGAATTTACAAAATTTCTTAAAATTTAATGAATTCATAAAAGCAGTTTAGAAAAATTTGTTGAAAAATCATTTACTAACTGCAAGCTGGTGATGGGGGTTTCCTGTTGTAGTAGGTCTAGGTTGAGTTGTAGTTGTGGTTGGAGGTTCAGTTGTAGTTGGAGGTTGCAGTTGTAGTTGGTGGTTCAGTTGTAGTTGGAGGTTCAGTTGGAATTGTAGTAGGAGGTGTAGTTGGAGTTGGAGTTTCACATCCAGTTTTAGTTGTAGTTGGAGGTTCAGTTGTAGTTGTAGTTGGAACCACACATCCTCTACCTGCGGCGACCTTTAGGATGAAGAGAGATGAAACGAAAAAGAAGAGGATAGTTGAGACGTTCTTCATGATTGCTAATTTTTTCAGATCCTTTATTTTCCTTTTATAATATTTTCCTAGAAGATAGAAAGAAAATCAAAACGTCATTGGCCTATTCGAAATTTCACAATGATCGATATATATACATATATATATATATATATTATATATAATATATATATAATAATATATATTATACTATTATATCTCCCTCACCTACGTAATATATATTTATATAGTATACTAATACTAACACGTATTATCTTACTATATATATAATATATAATATATATATATATATACCTACTATATATATATATATTATTATAGTATATCACTATCCTTATTCCTATTTGACTACTACTATACTACTACCTATACCTCTATATCCTCACTACACTATATACTAGTATACTCTCCTTATAGTATATCTATATATACTACACATACTAGTATATTATTTACTTTCATATATTCTATTACTATATACTATATATAATAAAAAGTTTAATATATATTTATTACTATATAATATATAATATATACTATATATATCTATATATATATATATATATATATATATATAACTTATACTTACTATATTATACCTATATTACTAGTATATAAAACTTAATATGATAATACTTACTTTATATTATATATACTACTAGTATAGTCTATTATATATACTAGTATACTATATATATATTCATATCTATATAATATATATATACTTTATATATATATATATACTATATATATATAGTATATATATATATGTATAACATATATATATATCAGTTATATATATATATATATATTTACTATATATATATATATATATATATAATATCTATATATATATATATATATATATATTATTATAAATGGCTATAATCTATAAGCAATCAGGAATGAGGCTTTCGCCGTGCATTAGGCTCTGGCGTTCTTCTCCTTCTGGTTCAAGCTTTTAACTCTAGAAACTCAGAAAGCGCATTTCTCAGCTGATTGGTTTGGACGCCTAGTCTCGAAGTAACTCTTGCAGGTAGGGTTTTGTCATTTAAGTAGAGCTGGCATTTCTCACTCATTAGGCTTCCAAAACTCGTTCTCCTAGAGCTTTCCCAGAGGATTTTGTTTAGGCGCAAAAAGATATGAACGCATGACCTAAGAGTAATTCAAACAAAGGACAGGACGCGGGTTGCTAGGCGCCTGTCGCCGCTATAACGCATGCGAAGAGGATCTTCATATGTCCTGAGCCGCGACGGAAACCTCCATCATGCAATTCTTGCCTTGGACTGCATATCATATATATAATATAACTATGGATATATATATATATATATAGTATATATATATATATATATATATAGTATATATTTATTATATATTATAGTATATGTCATATAAGTACTCTCATATATAATATTATATATAGCATATATATATATATATATATAGTAGTATATATATATATATACTATATATATATATATATATATATATATATACTAGCCTATATATGCTATACTTAATATACTATATCACATATATTACTATTATATATATCATTATATTGTATATACTCTATTACTATAATAAATATATTATACTAGCTATTATATATTATATATACTATATATATATACCCTCTCTCTCTCTCTCCCTCTTCCCCCCCCTCCTGCTCTTTCATCTACCACCCATCTCCCGCTTCCTCTCTCTCTCCCCTTATCTCTAATCTCCCTCTCCATCTATCATATACATATTCTTATTATAATTATCTATACTATATAATAATAATTAAAAAATTATATAATTATATCCCCAGAAATTAATAAAATAGAACTTGAAGCCTAAGATATCTCCAAATACTACATCACCCCCGCGAACAAGTTACGATGCAGACAACACACACACATTCGAACACCACAAGGTATATATATATATATAAATTATATAGTATATTTAGTATATATATATATATAATAGTATATATATATATATATATATATATATATATATATATATATATCAACTAATAACTAACCAATCATATCCGCCTCCACCTACATATATTATATATATATATATAATATATTATATATATACCACCATACTTTAACTTACTAGATATTCACTAGTATAACCATGCACTAGTAATTGCAAGTATTATACTCAAAAGGCTACTATAATTATCAACTATTATATATATATAATGATATATATTATAACAACTATTATTAATATAGTATTCACTCACAAGTATAATTAATATATTTACCATATATTTTTTTTATTTATTTAAATCAATATATTTTTTTAGTGTAGATATACAATTAATAATTATTATGATGATAATATATTATTATAGAACTACTAAGTATATATATATATTTAACTATCTCATAATCAGTATGATATATTAGTATTATATAATATAATATGTATATTATATCAAATATTATATATATATTACTAAAATAAATAAGTTATTTCTATATAATATATATATAATACCAATAATAATAATATTATATACTATATAAGTAATAAATATTTCTTATTTTAATACCTATTTATATATATATGGCTTATTCATAATTATTCTTTTATATTTTATTATATCTTATTATTTTATTATTATATAATTATTGTATTTAATTCTATAATTATATTAATTTAAAATATAACGATTCATATTATATTTAAATAATATCATTTCTTAATATAAATTTATATTAGGACATGGAATATGTTATTATTATTTTTTGTTGTATGTATTTAATTCATTATCATTATTTATTTATTATTATTATATTACTATATTTATATTAGTATTTTATTTATTTATTATATTATATTATTTATTATTATATTAATTATTTAATTATCTAACGTATAACATATTCTATTAAAAATAATTGAAATTAAAATAAAAAATAATTATTTTTTATTTAATTATTATTTATTATTATATTTATTTAATTTTATTATATATTTAAATTATTATTATTATTTATATTATTTATTATATTATTATATATATTTAAATATTATAATTTTAATTATATATTATTTTATTTATTTTATATAATTATTATAATTTATTATTTAAATTTTTAAATATTTTATATATATATATTTATATTTATATTGAATTATTATATTATATTATAATGATATTTATTAAAATAGTTTTAAGCATATTGCTTAATTTATATAATTCATTTATTGCTAGGTTTTTAATTATTTTATATATTAACTATTTATTATTACTTTTCTTATTAAAAAAAAAAAATTTCATTACTTATTTTTTGAAAATAGATAAATTATACTGTAAAATTAAAAAAAAAAATTACAAAGATTTATGATTTTTATCTGATGATCATCTATTTATTATACCTAACGTATATATAATATTGGTATTTACTATGCTACTTCAGGATCTTACTTCCCTCAATTTAAAATAATATGTTTCATAGTAAACGTATATACGGTCAATATGCTATAAATATAACTGTATCTACTTCACTATATATCATACCTACTCATATATTATATTTGCTAACCTATGATTTAAAAGATAATTATATTAATTGCTACTTAATATAGATAAAATTTAGTTATATATATACTATATAATTATATATATAATCACTTATAATATTTACGTATCAATTATATATCTATACATTTATATTTACTTATATATTATGTAGGTATTTAGATCCTATACATTTATTAAATACTTATAATATATAATATTTTATAATAGTATATAAAATAGTTCTTTCTTCCTTCATCTATTCCATTCGTCTGTCAATTAACTTATATTATCTTTTTAACTACTCACGTAATATATATACTAATCTTTTATACTATACTCTACATTATCATAATAATATATATAAATAATACTCATATATATATATTTATATATATTATTACTATTATTATGCTATATATATATATATATAACGCTTTACATATATAACTTACTATATATATATATAGTATATTTAATTATATATTAATATTATTATATATATTCCTTACCATATCTAATTTATATATATTATATATATTATATATATATACTACTTTTCTATACTATATTACTATATATTAATCGTATCTATCCCAATATATATATATTATATTATATATATATAAGAGACTAAAGAGGAAGGCTGAAATCTTGAACAGACCATTTAGCGAAAGTTCTAAAACTGTTGAGGCTAGAATATTATTCAGAAGCAAGTAACAAAATTTAACAAAAGCTACGTAAAATTTTTAAAAAAAATTTTTAAATTAAAAACTTGAAATTAATATCAGATTATAAAACAAAACAAAATTATTTTTATTTATAAGAGGAGGGGAAAAAAAATTTAAATCCCGGTCTTTTTATAAATTGAACAATTTTTAATAAATATAAATATAAATCATTATCCGAAATAATTTAGATGAGGAGCGGCTAAATTACCCTATCAGTTCTTTTAGACATAAATGAAGAATAACATAATTAGAACTTAAAAATAGAAGCTGTTGTGCGTGATTTCTGGCCTAGTGGTGTAGACTTCGACGCAGTTGGTGAATATGATAGATTATATATATTATATATATATATATATATATATATATATATATATTTATATATATTAATATATATTATATATATATGACTATATATTATATATATATATACTATAATATATATGATAGATATAACCTATAGTATGATATATATATATAGTATATATAGTATATATACAAAGGGTTTGCAAGCAGCCTTCACCGATTTTCATCAAATTTGGTATATAAAGTTAGCTTTGGCACAAAAGTAAATTTCTGAAAATGTGTGAGTCTTAAAAACCAATTGGGGATGGCTACCTGGGCACCACCCTCTCAAATTTTGGTATTCTGGCAGCACCTCACTTTTTTCAGGATTTTCATTAACTTCGGTTGTAACATAGTATGAATGACAATTTAAAAAGCATTTTATCAAGAAAAAAATAGCTCCATCAAATGTATACCGTGAATAAAACAAAGCTATACATAAAACTTTTTGGATTTGGAAACGTGCTCTTCTTAAGTTCGCATAACTTTTATTCTTCTTAGAAAGAATAAAAATTATCCAAAGTCCATTTTAGATAATAAGAAACAATAATATCTATAAAGTGTTTACGAATGAAAACTTTCCAGAATCAAATTAAAAAATTTCAAGGTTATTGAAACTAAATAATTTCCCTAAATGCTGCTAGCTTCGTATTCATAATAAACTTCCTCCCAGTCAAAATAAAAGACCGTTAAATAGGAATGGAAAATATCTTTTAATCAGTTAAACGGATTTATAATCTTAGGAATCTGGTTAAAATTTTCTTACTTAATTTTTGAATTTTCTTATCGATTCAAAAACAAATTTTCAATAATTTTAACGTAAATTAGTTTTCAAATAATGAAAAATAATTTATATATATAATATTTTAGAATTGTCCAATCATTTGACCTAAAGTTTGTTAAATAAATCTTCCTTTCAGCACTTTTTTCATTTATTTGATTTTTACCAATAAAACCCCAATATGTTTTATTTCACTTCGATTAACACTTTCTCATTATTGTGATTTTTACTAATAAAACCCAATAGTTGATTAACTTTGGAAGTTATTTTTATTCAAAAACCGCTTAAGATAAAGTGTTTGCATTTCGATTAACCTTTCTCATTATTGTATTTTTATTAATAATACCCATATAGTTTTATTTTACTTCGATTAACACCTTCAACATTATTATGATTTTTTTATATGGAATATGAAAGATAGATCATTTCATCAGATAACACGATTTAAAATTTTGAAAATTATATTGTATACCCAATAGTAATATTTTCGCTTCGAATATTCGAGCTTAACGCGATAAAACTACTCAAAAATTTAATGTTATTTTTATGACTGAATCTTTATCGCATTAAAATTTGAGAAAAATCTGTTGAATAGGAAGACACTTTACCTATATCTTTGAGTTTCCAAATTTTCAAAGTAATATTTCATATCATTTGACTTATTTACATGTATTTTTTTGCCTTTCTTAGTAATATTTCTGATATAATAATATGATTGGATTATATATAATTGTAAAATAAAATTCTTATTTTCTTTAAAAATTTGTTATGAAATATAATTTATATATAATTTTTTAGGTAATATTGAATTTATTACACTACTTACAAGGAAAAAGTATCAAACAACATTCCTAACTATATAAAAAAAAAAAGAAAAAACAGGCCCGGTCCCCCCCTTCCCCCACAAAAAGAAAAAAAAAAAAAACCCTGGTTATTTCCGGGATCAAAATAAAAAAAAAAAATTTTTCTTGCGAAAGACGTAATTAGGTCAACAGAGTTAGAACTAGTACTAATAAAATGCAAAATAATTAACAATAAAAGTAACACTAAACACTACAAATAATAAAAATCGTTATTCATTAATGATAATAAGAGTAAGCCTAATCATAATCATTAATAAAATATAATAAATAATAATAATAATATATAATAATAATAATAATAATAACAATAATATAAGAATAATAATAACATTATAAATTATTAAGAGAAATAATACTATAATACTAATAAAAATACTTAATATTAATAAAAATATATATCAAAAACAATAATAATATAATAATAATGATATAATTAATAATAATTAATAATAGAAAATAATAATAATATAAAAATAATAATAATAATAATAATAATAATAATAATAATAATAATAATAATAATAATAATATAATAAATAAAAATATAATAATAATTAAAAATAATAATGTTTTAATAGATATAATAATAATTATATAATAATAATAAATAATTAATATAATAGTATTAATTAATAATAATGATAATAATAATAATATATAATAATAATAATAATAATAATAAATATATATAATAATTAATAATAATATAATAATAATAATAATAATATTTAACATAATAATAATAGTAATAAATGATAATTAGAATAATAATAATAAAATAATTAATATAATAATAATACATAATAATAATATATAATATATAAAATAATAATATAATAATAAATAAATAACATAATAATAATAAGCATAATAAGAATAATAATAATAATAATAATAATAATATATTCAATAATAATAATATAATAATAATAATAATAATAATATAATAATAATAATAATAATAAGTAATAATATTAATAATATAATATTATAATAATAATAATAAAAATAATTAATAGTAATAAAAAATAATACTAAAATAATAAGAATGGAAAATTAAAAAATTAATTCTAATAATGAAGTAATTTTTGAACATAAGAATGAAAGAGTTTTTATAAATAATGTAATAATAATATTAATAACATAATAAAAATAATAATATCAAGAATATTAGTAAATAATATATATTATAATAATAATAATAATAATAATAATATATAATAATAATCATAAATAATAATAATAATAATAATAATAATAATAATAATAATAATAATATTAATAATAATAATAAAATTAAAATAATAATTAACTTTATTATTAATTTATAATAATATAATAATAATAATAATGATATATAATAATAATAATATCATAATAATAAGAATTTTTAATAAAAGAAATAATAATAATAGATAAAAATAATAAAACAATAATCAAAATAATAATAATAATAATATAATAATATAATAATAATAAATAATAATAATACTAATAATAATATCTAAGATATAATAATAATAATAATAATATAATAATCAATAATAATTATAATGAATAATAATAATAATACATAATAATAATAATAATAATGATAATTATAATAAATTATAATAATTATAATATAATAATATTATAATAATATTTATATTAATAATATAATAATTAATAATAACTAATTATATAATAAATAATATTAATAATAGTTCTAATAGTAAATAATATTAATTCTAATTAAGTAATTATAGTGATATGCTACATGAGAAATCAATTAATCATAATTTATAATAATTTTTTGTGTTATGTAAATAAGGACTAATGAATGATTAAGACGTAGATAATACGCTCTTCCCAGATAATAATAATAATAATAATGAAATTAATAATGAATAATAATAATAAGCCAACTCAATAATAATCAATAATTATGAAATTATGATAATAATTACATAAATGCATAATAATATATAATAGTAATAATGAATTCGAATAGTTGTATAGTTAATTAATCATAATAATAGGTAATTATAATAATAATGACTATAATAATGATAAATATAATGCAATGATAATAATAATAATAATAGTATATAATAATCAATAATAATAATAATAATAATATAATAAGAAATAATAATAAGAATAATCATATAATAATAATAGATAATGATATTAATAATAATAATAATAATAAT
>JABUQX010116692.1:15000-30000 GCA_015478945.1 Trachelipus rathkii
GTATCCACGAATAGAGAGCAGACTTCTGAAATTTGGGAACTCAACCGAGAGATTATTAGTGAAGCTTACCCACTACTGAAAAACCAGAAGGCTATGGTCCCAGTGTGAGGACATATATGAATTTATATGTTTATTGAAAAAAAGTAAGAAGACATTCTAGTTATTTACAGACTCTGGTGACCGAGATTACGATTTGTGGAAGAAGGTCACACCCTAGACGAACAGACTCTGTATATCTATTTTCATATAAAACGAACTCCGGAATTGTCACGCTCTTTTAATATTTTGTGATCCCATCTTGTGGCAATAAATTGAGAGCTCTGTACGGATTGTTCATTTTGGGGGGGAATTTTATTTGCGCACGTTTATTGAAAGCAGAGTTCAGTTAGATTGAAGATAAGTACAAATCACACTGAAAATCTAAGAAATGGATTGCGAATCGTTATCAAAATTGCTCAGAAATTGAGCTTAAAAGGAAAGGAAGCCACATAATTCGTAAAGGAGGAAAGAGAAGCCGCTAAAGAGGCAGCAGAAAGAGAAGCCGCTAAAGGCAGCTGAAAGAGCCTAAAGAGATGCCCGGAGACAACATGAACTCAAACTCAGAAGACTTGAATTGCAGGAGGGCAATGACGGTTCTCAGAATGTCACAAATAATAACGATGTTAAGGCAAGAGTAGCTAAACTCCCTCCCTTTGCCGATAACACTGAAGAAATTGATTGCTCTCTGGAGCGATTCGAGAGTTCGTAGAAATCAATGACTGGGATAGAGGGAATTGAGCTTCCCACCTCAGCGCTTTGTTAACAGGAAAACTCTCATAACGTATTCTCGCATTCCGAAAGATGATTCTAAAGATTATGAAAAATTAAAGAATGCCATCCTTTTATGCTATAATCTAACGGAGGATGGTTATAGGTAAGTTTAGAAGCGCAAAGGCGTATGAGGACGAAAGGCCTTTTCAATTCATTATCAGACTAAAAAACTATACGATTAAGTGGGCTGAATTAGCGGGAATCAATAAAGATTTTAATGATATAATAAACCTGCTGGTAGCTGAACATTTCTTGAATACATGTCACAAGGAATTAGGAACTTTCTTGTATGAAAGGAACGTTAATAGGTTGAATGTAATAGCGCAAGAAGCTACAAACTCTCTACTCGCCCATAATAAAAACATGTTGCCAGTAATGAACAAAGGACGCGAAGGGAAAGAAAGAAAGACGTATGAAAACAATCGCAATATGGAGGAGAAGTCAGGAACCCAAATAACTTGTTTTTAAGTGTGGCAAGAGAGAACACAGAGCTATGGAATGCAGGAGACATACTACTTACAGGAGAGATAATCAGTATAAGAACTATAATAACAGCTGCATGAATAATAGAAGCCATACCTCTTACAGGAGAGATAGTCAGTATAAGAACTATAATAATAGCCGCATGAATAATATTGGAGAGAAAGTCATAAGAGAGCGGCTGTACATAACAAACGATAATAGTAACGCGGCGCGGCGGTAAAACTCGTTCCCTCGACATCCTGTAAACAGTTCAAAATCAGAAATGCGATGACAGTGAAGATGTTATGAATTATGTCGAGGAAGATAACAGGATCGCCTTGGCCTCGGCAGATCAATACTACTATCAGGGCACATGCATGAAGAGTAAAAATGGAAGAGGGAATATTAAAGATGCTCAGTAAACGGAAAATTAACGGAATTGTTGGCAATGCATGAGAGACACAGGTTGCGATAGCGTCATTGTAAAGAAATTTATTTCGTCGAATCAAATTACTGGAAAAAGAAAGCAAATGTTGTTAATTTATAATACTATCAGAGATGTACCGGTAGCCGAGATTGATGAAGACACACCTTATTAGACGGGCCATGTTGAAGCGTTAACCTTAGATGATGCTAGTTTGATAATATGTAATATACCAGAGGCGCGAGAAATGCGGAGAATCCTGACGATCAAGTAACAATATCTTGTGCAATCGAAACTGTCAACCTAAAAGATGAAAGGTCCGTTACACATGAAAGTACTCTGCTGTTGGACGATATAGGAGTTACGCGAGAAAAATTTATCGAAATCCAACGAGAAGATGAAACGTTTAATGAGACAGAGGACGACCTACAGATTGCTTGTGTTGGGGATTTGTATATTTTGAAGATCGTGAGAAAAAAGAAATTGATTTAGGAGAGAGAGACGCTATCGTTTTGGGAAATTGTAAGCCCAAAGAAAGTATCGGAATTTGTATTGGGAGGAAAGAGTTATGAAGGCCAGATAAGAAGACTGAGGTGAAAGTTATTGGAAGAATTTGAACATGTGTTCACTGACTTACCAGACAACGTTTACAAAGTGCAGCACGAGATAAATTTGGCATCGGAAATTATTGGTGAAGAGCAAAGCGTATCCCATACCTTATGCCTTAAAGGGGAAACCTTAAAGAAAAAGATCGATGACATGTTGAAAATGAAAGTAATTATGAATCCAATTCACCTTGTGCGCCACCGATCGTTATGGTGAAGAAGAAAGATGAGACGAATAGAGTGTGTGCAGACTATAGGAAATTGAATCAAAATTACTGTAGTTACTTCGACGATATTATCGTTCATACGGAAACGTGTGACGAAAATATGAGGATGAAATGAGGAACTGCTATTAGGTTGGCCGACGTCGGCACTACTCTCAGACCGTCAAAGTGTGAAATAGCTGTCAAGGATTTCACGAATTCCTCGATCATAGATTAACGGAAGGAACGGTCAGTGTGCAGGATGATAATATAAGAAAATACGTGATGCCGAAGGCCATTTACGATGAAAAGTCCTACCAATTTCTTAGGACTGGCCGAGGATTTTATAGAGAAATTTTGTACCCGACTATTCCACAGTAGCTGCACCATTGTCGGATTTAACGAAAAACAAACAGCCAAATACAGTAGCATTGGGAGTAGCCCAAGAAAATGCATTTAATAAATTAAAACAAATGTTGATTAGTAAACAAATACTAAGACTTCAGATTTGGCGAGATCTTTTTTACTCCAAGCAGATTCTAGCGACGTGGCTTTAGGAGCAGTCCTGTTACAATAATATGAGGATGGGTTGTTCCCTATAGAGTACGCAAGTAGGAAGTTATCTGCAAGGGAAGAGCATACTCTACGTTAGAAAAGAAGGACTGGGGATAATATTTCGAGTAAGGAAATTTGATAATTATCTATAGGGAAGGAGTTCGTTTTGCATATTGATCATTAGCCTCTGGTATATATATATATATATATATATATATATATATATATATATATATATATATATATATATATATATATATATATATATTTTTTTATTTTAGATATTTTTATATATAAACATACACTAATGAAATACGTCAATGCGAAGGTAATTGATATGCTTTATTCATTCAGAAATATAAGTTTAGATTGGAGTCTATAAAAGGAATGAAAAACACTGCCGCCGATTATTTGAATAAGATGAGAATGTGAACAACTAACGATCGGGTTCAAAGGCCAGTTTCCTTCTAAATAGGGGATTGTGTAAATTAAACCGTCAGTGTTGAAATTAAGAACTCCACGAGCGAAGACGGATTTTATCAATTTTGAAATAATTTTATTTAACAATATTTTATTAGTATAAAAATAATTTCGTCCAAGATTATTTGATGCAAAATATGAGAATATATTGTTTTGTTAAAACGAAATTATTTTATGTAAAGAAAGGGTTAAAAGGTGACTCCGCTGATCGATATCTCGGATACCGTGAGAAAGTATAAATATAAGGTTTTTGGTTCTCACGAGGTCTCTCTCCCACTCTTATTTGTTTTTGCTCGATGACTTTTTGGTGACTTTGATCGTCTAAATGTTTGGATGTAAAGATTCTTCATTTACCGTTGAATATTTTGAATAAATTAGCCTATAGCTTATTTACGAAAAATAGTTGCTGAATTTATCGAGAACAGTAGACTTCGAATTATCAATTAGAGGCAAATCATTCAATATGATTTAGAATCTTCGATCAGGATGATTATTTGAAGTGATCTGAGATTTATCCAGAAGAGAACATTTACTTGTGAAGATCATAACACACCTCATCTGCTGAATACAACATTTTATACGGATTGCATCCAAGAAAAAGAGAAAACTTCTGAAATTTGGGAACTCGACCGAGAGATTATTAGTGAGAAAGCTTACCCACTACTGAATAGCCAGAAGGCTTTGGTCCAGTGTGAGGACATATGAATTTATATGATTATTGAAAGAAGTAAGAAGACATACTAGTTATTTATAGACTCTGATGACCGAGATTGCTATTTTGTGGAAGAAAGTCATACCCTAGACCAGTGGTGCCCAACCCGTAGCTCATACCGTTCTAATGTGGCTCGCGACTCGCGTATTCAGATTTATATTTTATTAAAAAAATTAAATAGTTTTAGAAATTATTTATTTACTTTATATATATATATATATATATATATATATATATATAACATATCTTGACATATATGTATATGTATATATAATAATAATAATATAATATATATATATATAATATATAATAAATATATATGGATGCTCACATATATATATATATATATGTAATAATATATATAATAATAATAATATATATATATAATAATATATATATATATATATATATATATATATATATATATATATATATATATATTTAAATATATATATATATATATATATATATAATAATATATATGTATATATATATATATATATATATATAATATATATATATATATATATATATATATATATATAATAATAATATATATATATATATGTGTATATAAATATATATATATATATATATATATATATATATATATATATATATATATATATATATATATATATATTGCTAATTTATATATATATATATATATATATATATATATATATATATATATATATATATATATATATATATATATATATATATATATATATATATATACATATATATATATATATATATATATATACTACTATAACTATATATATATATATATATATATATATATATATATATATATATATCATATATATATATATATAAATATGTTCTGACCGTCGTTGGAGTCGGACGCACTGGAAACAGCTGGGAAAGAAGAAACGAGAAGAACCAGAAAAGAGATTGGGAGAGCTATTCAGAAAGCTCCAAATAGTTCTAGTCTGAAAATAGGAGAAAGGAGATTGGATGCAAGAAAAGTATAAATTCTAATCAACTACTAAATACAAATTAAATTTAGTTGAACATTTCGAAATTAAAATCAAAATTATAAATTAATTTAAACAAGATTTAAAAATTTTATAATCATTTCAAGAAGAGGAGCAACAAAATTTTTATATTTATGTCTTTCCGTCAATATTAAATAGATGAAGGAGTTTTAACAAAAATAATTTGGTAAAAATGAAAATTAAATATGATTTGGATCACTATGTTTGGATATAGAATGGAATTATTGAGAAGTCAGTTTCAATGATTTGCGCTCAAAGAAGATTGGTTGTTTCGCAGCGGTCAGGACATATGAAGATTTTCTTCCCATGGTTATAGGGCGACAGGGCTAGCAACCCGGTCCTTTCCTTTTGCTTGTATTACTCCTGGACCAGCGTTGGAATCTTTTGGCCTAGAAGCAAGATCCTCTGGAGAGCTCTGGGAGAACCAGTTTTGAGGCCTAATGGAAGAAGATGCTAGTTCTACTGAAAGGGCGAAAACCCTACCTGAGAGTGTTTAACTCGAGGACAGGCGTCGGAAACCATTGCGCCGAGAAATGATTTTTCTAGAGTGCTCTAGGGTTAAGAGTTTCGGGCCTGAAGAGGAAGATGCTGGACCAACAGACAGGGCGAAAGCCCTTCCTGGGAGTTGTTATAGATTATAGATTATATATATATATATATATATATATATATATATATATATATATATATATATATATATATATATATATATATATATATATATATATATATATATATATATATATATATATTTCAGTGTATTTATATATAATATATATATATATATATATATATATATATATATATATATATATATATATATATATATATATATATATATACTGATACTGCTTATATATATCATTAATCTTTGATCTTCTGCCCTTAGGGACTATGGGGAGTCTTGTGTGGTAGCGCTTGACATATCTAAGGCTTCTGACAGGGTATGACACACATCGCTACTCTCTAAGCTACCTTCCTTTGGATTTCCTCCCTTAGCTTTGCTTACTCTTGTCTAGTTTTCTTTCAGATCGTTTCCATTTCAGCTCTTGTTGATGGAGCAACCTCTTTCTCCTTTCTTGTTAATTGCGGTGTTCCTCATGGTTCTGTTTTATCCTTAACTAATCCTACTTTTCTTTAATGGTCTTCTTAGCTGTACTTCTAACTCTGTTCACTCTTATGCTGCTGAGTCAACTCTCCATTCCTCTACTCATTTCAAATGTGCTCCCTCGTTTATCTAGAGTTGCCTCTCGTCTACAGTTTTCCGATTCAATTCTTGCCGATGTGGTTGGATTTTTCAGTGGGCTAACCGCATTCTTGTGAAATTCAACTCTTTAAAAACTCAACTTTTCATATCTCCCTCTCTAAAACACCTCCCAACTTTCTTACCCCCCTTTAATGGCTGTAATGTCTCACCTGTAAACAACATAAATATTCTTGGACTGAACATCAATAGTGAATTGTCTTGGAGACCTCATATCAAATGAGGATGCTAAGATGATCTGAAGGAAGCTGGGAAATTCTGTTCAAATTGCGTGAATTTTTCTTCTGCTCAGTTACTCCTGTTATATAAGAGTCTTATTCGACCCTCTATGGAATACTGTTATCACATTTGGGGTGGATCCGGTTCCACCCTCTTTTTGGATAGTGTTGAGGCTAAGGCTAAGAAACTAATATAAACTGTTTAATACTTTCTAATTCCATTGACCCTCTATCTCTATGACCCTCTTTCTCTGCGAGGTGATATTGGTGCCCAATCTCTTTTCTATAGGTATTACAACGGCAGGTGCTCGAGACAATTGACCTCTCACATTCCTCAACCACTGCGTCGCCCTCGTAAAACAAGAGGTGCCTTACTCTCACATGAGTATTGTGTAAATATTGGAGACTCAAGGTTTACTCGTTGTGGTGCCTCCTTCTTTCCAGCCACATCTGTTTTGTTGAACTAATTGCCTTCATCCATTTTTCCTACAGTATTCAATCTTCCTCTCTTTAAGTCTCGCGTCTACGTCCACCTGAGGGAATTGCGTTAGACAAGGGACTGGGTGAATTTACTTTCCTTTTTGTTTTTTTTTCTTTTCATTCTTTTTTGTTTTTTTGTTTTGCCCCCTCCATTGGAAAAGAGCCCTGCCCGTGAATGGTGGCATCGTATATATATATATATATATATATATATATATATATATATATATATATATATATATATATATATATATATATATATATATATATATATATATATATATAAATTTGCTACTATATATATATATATATATATATATATGTATATATATATATATATATACTGCTATATATATATATATATATATATATATATATATAACATATATATCTTTTATATATATATATTTAAATTATAAAGCCCAGGGTGCATATTGATATATTTAAAATCTGTATAACCACAGAGAATATAAAATCATAGGAATCACCCCTAAAATATAAAACTACGTTACACTTAAAACATTAAGACAATAAAAATGGGAGAAATTCTATAAAATATTGGAGGCCTTTCTGTGCATTAGCACTTTATTCAACAGATTAACACCATGCGCACCAAAATTAAAAATATTAAAACCATAGCAAAGTGTCAGTGAAAAAAATTGGTTGGTTGAAACATTCATTTGTTATCGGCGAAGAGAAGCCATTTTTTATCACTTTTTAATATATTGCACAAAACAGCATCCAACCTCATTTCCCCCTCCAAAACATTAATATGTTGATTTTTAGAGATATATATTAAATAACTTTCCAAAAGTTTACGTTTAAAATTATTATTACATTTACGAATGATCTCGAAAGTTTTAGCACTGACGACATGGTTAAATCTACTTCTATGCTTCACAAGGGCAGAATTCAGATTATCAGTCCTCAAATCATAGCGATGTTGGTAAATACGTCTGTCAATATCAATTGACTCACCAAAATATAGAGAAGGACAAGAATCACATTTTATAGAATAAACACCCGCCATGGGCAGAGCAAGAGCAGAGTTTGCGGAAACACCTGTGTTTCTAAGAAGTGCACATAATTTAGTAATATTTTTAACAGGTCTAACATCAGGAGGGAGAATCTTAATATATTCATGGAAACTATTACTAGGAACATTAATATAAGAAACAACAGGAGAGGCCCGTGCCTCACCAGACGATCCCTCATACAAAGCTTTTTTAGCTTTAAGAAGTGCTTTGTTAATAATATACATGGGGTAGCATAAATCCCGAAAAATAACTTTAATGTTTGCCAGTTCATTATCTAATTTATTAGAACTACAAAGTCTGTAGGCTCTAAGGAATTGCGAAGACACAATATTTAACTTCATATTAACAGAATGTTCAGAGAACCAATTTATATAAGAGTTTACATGTGTCTTCTTTTTAAAAATGGAAGTGGTGACCGGCATGTCCTTTTTAGTTTCAATCAAAATGTCTAAAAATGGCAAACATCCATTAGCAGACATCTCTAAGGTAAATTTAATGGAGGGAACCTTAGAGTTTAAGTGATCCAAAAGTACGAGTGGATCGCAATTTACGGGCAAGACAGCAAAAACGTCATCCACGTACCTTCTCCAAAGGATACGTGAATAGACGGGATGGGAGAAAATAAAACGATCTTCGAATAATTCCATAAAAATATTACTAAGTGTAGGGGACAAAGGGGAACCCATGGGGAGTCCAGAATTCTGTTTGTAGAACCTATTGTTAAATTGAAAGTGATTATGATTAGTCAAAAGTAAAATTAAGTTTTTTAAAATGATAAAAGGGACATCAAAAGAAACTTCATTGTTCAACACGTATTCCCCCAGCCAAGTAAGAGCAGTGTCAACCGGAACGTTAGTGAAAAGAGAAATCACATCGAAGCTGACCATCAGCTTGTCAGAAAAAGAAACGCCATTTAAAAAAGAAACGAAATCATAACTATTCCTAATATGACTACGTGAGATTTTTCCAATTAGGGGTTGAAGCTGTAAGTTGATCCACTTTGCAAGTTTGTAAGATAAACTGTCAACATTTGAAATAATAGGTCGCAAAGGAATATTTTCCTTATGTAATTTAGGTAGACCATAGAAGATAGACAACTTAGGAAGATGAACTAAAACTGATTTATATATATCAGAAAAATCTGTAAGTAAAAGTTTAAGTTGTTGTTTAAAACTACGTTGGGAGGGAGCGAGAGGATTAGAGTCCAAAGCAGAATAAACCGATACATCAGATAAGATAGCGTCAACTTTGTTAAGATAATCAACCTTGTTCATAATAATTAACTTATTAGCTTTATCAGCACGAGAGATGTGAATGTCGGCGTTATTTTTTAATTGAAATGCCGCTTTAACAAATCTTAAAGGCAAAAAATTGGACGGTAAGTTAACCAAATCATGAAGCATATAACCCTTCAAAATGTCAAAGTTTATATTAGAGTTTTTATTTTTATTTTGAAAATTTTGAAATTTCTCTAAAAAATCGGAGAGACATAAACTAGAACCCACACCAAACGAGGGACCTAACGATAATAACATTTGTTGATCTGCTGAAAGCCTAAAGTGAGAAATATTTTCGTAAAAGTCAGGATTGCCCATCCTGCACCAAACACTATTCTTAAAAATACAGCTAAGTCTATTTTTATTTATTCTATCAACCGAAATCATCTTTAACTTAACCACGTGATGAGAAACATCCAAAATTTTTGTGAGAATGGAGTCCGAGAAAACATTGTATCTTAAAAATTCCTGCAACTCACGGAACAAGATACAAGTTTCTTTAAAAAGTTTATTAGAATTTGATTTTGAAAGACTGATATATCTTTTTAACACTTCTTCCTGCCATATGGGGAAGGGAGAGGGAGAATCACTAACATCCATAAGCGAGTCATTAATTAAATTATTGGGAATAACTCTATCATTTAGACATGATTTAAGGAAATCGTGATAGGATTTAGACCTCTTCGCCTTAAACAACGCAAATGTATAGTTCAAACATAATGTTAAGCAATGGGGAAAATTAATCAAAAAAGTGGCAAAATTATCAGTAAAATGCGCATGGCAACAATTTAAATTATAAAGCCCAGGGTGCATATTGATATATTTAAAATCTGTATAACCACAGAGAATATAAAATCATAGGAATCACCCCTAAAATATAAAACTACGTTACACTTAAAACATTAAGACAATAAAAATGGGAGAAATTCTATAAAATATTGGAGGCCTTTCAGTGCATTAGCATGCCGGTCACCACCTCCATTTTTAAAAAGAAGACACATGTAAACTCTTATATAAATTGGTTCTCTGAACATTCTGTTAATATGAAGTTAAATATTGTGTCTTCGCAATTCCTTAGAGCCTACAGACTTTGTAGTTCTAATAAATTAGATAATGAACTGGCAAACATTAAAGTTATTTTTCGGGATTTATGCTACCCCATGTATATTATTAACAAAGCACTTCTTAAAGCTAAAAAAGCTTTGTATGAGGGATCGTCTGGTGAGGCACGGGCCTCTCCTGTTGTTTCTTATATTAATGTTCCTAGTAATAGTTTCCATGAATATATTAAGATTCTCCCTCCTGATGTTAGACCTGTTAAAAATATTACTAAATTATGTGCACTTCTTAGAAACACAGGTGTTTCCGCAAACTCTGCTCTTGCTCTGCCCATGGCGGGTGTTTATTCTATAAAATGTGATTCTTGTCCTTCTCTATATTTTGGTGAGTCAATTGATATTGACAGACGTATTTACCAACATCGCTATGATTTGAGGACTGATAATCTGAATTCTGCCCTTGTGAAGCATAGAAGTAGATTTAACCATGTCGTCAGTGCTAAAACTTTCGAGATCATTCGTAAATGTAATAATAATTTTAAACGTAAACTTTTGGAAAGTTATTTAATATATATCTCTAAAAATCAACATATTAATGTTTTGGAGGGGGAAATGAGGTTGGATGCTGTTTTGTGCAATATATTAAAAAGTGATAAAAAATGGCTTCTCTTCGCCGATAACAAATGAATGTTTCAACCAACCAATTTTTTTCACTGACACTTTGCTATGGTTTTAATATTTTCTTAATTTTGGTGCGCATGGTGTTAATTTGTTGAATAAAGTGCTAATGCACAGAAAGGCCTCCAATATTTTATAGAATTTCTCCCATTTTTATTGTCTTAATGTTTTAATTGTAACGTAGTTTTATATTTTAGGGGTGATTCCTGTGATTATATATATATATATATATATATATATATATATATATATATATATATATATATATATATATACTACTATTACAACCCTATGTATATATGTATCTATATGTATATAATAAATTAATAATTATTAGTGGTCTTCGTCCTATGTGTGGCTCGTCTAAAATTTTAAATTCATAATTTGCTCACCTTGCCCGATAGACTAAAGGTTGGGCACCACTGCGGCCTAGACGAGCAGACTCTGTATATCTATTGTTCTATTAAACGAACTCTGGGAATTTTTCAAGATCTTTATTTATTTGTGATTCACATCTTGTGACATACGGTATATATATATATATATATATATATATATATATATATATATATATATATATATATATATATATATACTGCTGCTATATATATATATATATATACCATATAATAATATATATATATATATATATATATATATCTATATATATATAATATATATATATATATATATATATATATATATATATATATACTATATATATATATATATATATATAATAATAATATATATATAATAATATATATATATATATATATATTTGAAATATATATATATATATATAATAATATATATATATATATATAACAACTCATATAATATACTGTATATATATATATATATATATATATATATATATATATATATATATATATATATTAAAAAAATAAGAATAATAATATATATTTATGGATTTATATAAATAACCACCAACTAATATATATATATATATGTAACTTTATATGTATATATATATATATATATATATATATATATATATATATATATATATATATATATATATATATAATATATATATATATATATATATATATATAATATATATAAATATATATATATATATATATATATATATATATATATATATATATATATATATATATATATATATATATATATATATATATATATATATATATAATCTAAAAAGCGAGTTGAAAAATGAAATGGAATATGAATCACAAAATACAAAAGAATTGAGAAATGAACCGGAATATGACTTGCATGATCAAAAAGAGATGGAAATTAACCGGAATATGAATCACATTATCCAAATAGCTGAGAGATGAACCGGAATATGAACCACATGATCCAAAAGAGCTGAGAAATGAATAGGAATATGAATCACATGATCCAGAAGAGCAGAAAAATGAACCGGAATATGAATCACATGATTCAATAGTATTGAAAAATGTACTGGAATATGAATCCCACGTTCCAAAAAAGTTGAGAAATCAACCGAGATATGGATCACTTGATTCAAAAGAATTTAAAATGAACCGTAATATGAATCACATGATCCAAAAGAGTTGAAAAGAAACCGGAATATGAATCACGTGATCCAAATGAGTTGAGAAATGAACAAGAATATGAATCAGGTGATCCAAAAGAGTTGAAAAATCAACAGGAATATGAATCACATGATCAAAGAGTTGAAAAATGAACCGGATTATAAATGATATGATTCAAAAGAGTTAAAAATTATAGGTAATATGAATCACATGATCCAAAAGAGTTGTAAAGAAACCGTAATATGAATCACGTGATTCAAATGACTTGAGAATTGAACAAGAATATAAATCAGATGATAAAAAAATGAATCACGTGATCCAACATGGTTAATAAATGAGCCGAATTCACAGTACAAATTCCAAATAAGTCTAAACTGGAATCAGAATAGAAATAATTTATTATCTTATGACTCATTTTTGATATTAACTTCTGTTATATGGCTAGCCGACACACAAGCTGCTGTGCGGTGCGGTGCGGTGCGGTGCGGTGCGGTGCGATGCGGTGCGGTGTGGTGCGGTGCGGTGCGGTGCGGTGCCGTGCGGTGTGGCACAAGTCCTATCTCGGTGCGGTGCGGTGCGGTGCGATTGCGGCGGTCCAGTAGCTGCGGTGCGGTGCGAAGCAAAGCGCAGTGCGCAATGAACATAGTGCAAAATCATTGCCACTTTAATGAGTTAGATTTCTAGCAGTGAAATAAACAAAGAACTATATTTTTTAAACAGTTTAAAAACAAATTTAAAAATTTAATGGAAAAAAAGTAGTTTACTTTCCAAATATTATAAAGAAGTCCAGTTAATACTGGAAGATGAAGATGATAAATGTTTCTCAGAAATAAATGAGAATATGAGTACCCAACTTGAAATTGATATAGAAATAATAAAAAAACACACTAAATTATTTTTAACTTTGAGAATATTTTTATAAAACGATAAAAAAATTATTCATGTAAATTACTTCATTCAATTGATAAATTTCAAAGCAAAGATGATCAAGTTTCTGACATTGGCATATCGAATCAAAGGTAAAGGAATTAATTAATAAATTTATCTGGCAAAATTTCTCTAAGATTATACTAGAAAAATCATTAGATAAATTAATTTTTAACATATCTCCTGAAGATAACAGTATAGGTGATTTACCTAAATTGTCGGTATCTAATATTTGTGTATAACCACAAAAAACTACCAAACAGGAATCGTACTTATCTTTCTGACCATTCAAATTAGGAATGTTCAAAACAGAGTGAAAAATTTAACTAATATTGAAAGAGTTGAATATTACAGAAATAGAAAACTAAATATTAATGATATCTGCAACCATATTAATGCTCGTAATAAACATTACTGAGAATTAATTGTGCATTCAATGATAAATTCAAGACACATTGGTAAATCAGCCAATGACAATATATGAAAATATTTCATCTCCTAAAGTGGATGAAAATGATGGAGATAGAGTACATCTTCACCTTTTGCAAATTTCTGAAAAAGACAGGAAACGTTTAAGATGTAGTAAATGCATAATAAATTAGGCATTTTAAAAATAAATAAAACAATTTCAATACCTGAATGGAAAACTAAGTAAAATGTAAACTTTGCCTCTGAGTATGTACTACATTTACTTAAAAATAAATAGAAAATAAAAAGTATGCAATCACAAAAGGAATATAATAAAACGGTTTTGAATTAATTTTGAACCAAATTTTTAGTCGTTTATCATCTTCACACTGAAGTGTTCTATATAAAATATTAATATTCGAAATAAATAACATGAAAAAATATATAATTCTAAATATTTGAATATTAAATGTTTGCTTTATGTATATATTTATATATGTTCATATATATATATATAACATATATATATATATATATATGTATATATATATATATATATAATATATATATATATATATATATATATAATATAATAATATAATAATAATAATAACCTTAATAATAATATATATATATATATATATAAAAATAACATAATACATATATATATAAATAATATATATATATATGTATATAATAATAATAATATAATAATAATAACTTAATAATAATAATAATAATAATAATAATATAATAATAATATATATACTATATATATAATATGTTTATATATAATAATATATATATATATATACTTAATAATA
>JABUQX010116693.1:0-38107 GCA_015478945.1 Trachelipus rathkii
TCATGATATGTACTTGATAAATATTAACTTTTATTTGAAAGTTTCTTTATTACTATAGGCCTTTATATAATTACTTACTAAACTCAGCGTCATAAAAGCTCCGAATCTTCTATTATATATATATATATATATAGTATATATATTATATATATATATAATATAATATATAATATATATATATATAATATATATATATATAATATATATATTATATATTATAAATATAATATATATATATATATAATTAAAAAGTATAAATAGATATATATATATATAATATATATATATATATATATATATATATATATATAATATATATATAAATATATATATAATATATATATATATAAATATATATATATATATAATATATATATTATATAATATATATATTATATATATATAGGAGGCCGAGTCATTCCAGCATTCTCAACGATTCTGGAAAGCAACTTAACTCAAAGGAACCCACACACAGTTCCTAACCAATTTTTGAACACACTTGACTTATGTTTCACCACTACGGTCCTCTCTCATAAATGACACCACCTTCGCTCCTATTGTAAATCTAACCACAACCTTATATCTCTTAATTTTTTTAAACTTTCTTCTCCAACAGTCTCCAACCTGACCCTATGTCGTTGTTTTCTGGACAACTATTAGGATCGGGCTAACTTGGAGAGGCGGCCTAGCGTCGCTTCACGCTGAACTATAATTCTAATGGCTGCTTTAAACTCTGATGACGCTTGGGCTTCTGCCACAAAAGGAAGCTGTAATCGTTGACGGGATGAGCAGGGTCGTTCATTTCTTCGACTAAATCTTCTCTCCACCATAATCCAATTGGTTCATAGTGCTTGTTTCTCTTTACCATTCAGACTTAGAGACAGCGCGTTCGGAGTGGAAATATTCTCTTCTTCCTATCACTCTCGTTAGATTTCATTCAGCTAGAAATCGTGGCAGGTGATACTCTTCGGACGAACGCACAAAGAGGCTTTCCATTCAAAACGAGAACGAAAGTGCGTTAACCTCCTTAGTCTCTTACTGACAATTCTTTCTGGTATGCTTGACAAAAATAACATCTCTAACAAAACTCTTGAAATCTGCCTTTCGCTCCCTCTTATTCGATCTTGAATTGCTCTGTGCTACCTCTCCAACTGAAAAGTCCAGATCTCTTCGGCCTCATATTTTCCTCTAACTCAACCACTGGACGATTCTGGCATTCTTCCTCCTTCTCCCTCTCAGTTTGTCCTATGTCTTTGCCTAGTGATTACATTTGAATCGGTACATGGGCCCTGAATCTATGAACGTTAGGAGGCGGGTGGCCCGGATGGCGCATTCCTCACCGAAGTTTGAGGAATGTGCTTACGTGCTGACTCGCCCCTCGTTCAACTATATTTCTCTATGTCTCAATACTAAGCACTTCCCCCTCAGTGTTGGAAGCACGCCATGTCCAACCTATTCCGAAAAAGAAGCCGCTCTGATCCTTCTAAACTATCGCCCTAAAGGCTCTCACTTGTACTTCTATCTAGGTCTTTGAAACCCTTTCAACTCTCATTTCTTAGACCAATCTGGAATCTCATTCTCTTCTTTCCGATCGCCAGTACGCTTTCGGCGTCAAGGTCTACTGGATAATTATACTTTCCTATTTAACCCAATTATGGTTTGCCGCTCTTAGGAACTACGGGGAGACTTGCGTTGATGGCGCTTGGACAGTATGCCAAAGGCATTCGACCGGTTATTATGGCACGCGTCCACTGCTCTCTAAGCTCCCCTCCTTTTGGGTTTCCTCCTTCTCTTTGCTTACTTATGTCTAACTTTCTTTCAAGTCGCTCAATATCCGCTGTGGTTGATGAAGCGACTTCTTCTTCCGTTTCTGTCAATAGTGGTGTTCCTTCAGGTTCGGTCGTATCTGCCTACTTTATTCCTAATTATTTACTAAATGAATTCTCTACCTGCAACATCATAACTCTATTTCACTCATATGCGAATGACTCGACCCTTCCTTCGTCAACTCATTTCAATGCTGCTCCCCTCTTTTACTTCTAGAATTTGCCTCTCGTCTAAATCGTTTCTTGATTCTATTTCCACATGGATCTGAGGATAGGAATTTCCGAGTGGGGTCGAGTCTGCAAGACCTTGTGAAATTCAAAGTCTTTCGTAAAATCCCGAAGCTTGCTAAAAAAATCTCCCTTTCTTAAAAAAAACCTTCTAACTTTCCTATCTCTTTCGACGGTTCTCTTCGTCTCTCCTGTTGAACCAATATAACATCCTTGGCCTAAACATAAACAAGAAAATGTCTTGAAACCTCACATCACAACGGTTGCATAGGTGGCCTAAAAAAAAACTGGGAATTCTGTTTAAACTGCGAGACGTTTTTTCATCTTCTCAGTTTACCCAGCTATACAAGGCTTCTTATCCGCCCTTTGTTATGAGTAACTGTTCTATATCTTTGGGGCTTCTGGTTTCACCCGGCTTTTGGGAAGGGTCTCGAGTCAAAAGGCAAAAGGCTTATAAACTGTCCGGTACTTTCCAGGTCACTTGACCCTCGTATCTTTGCGGCGCATGTTGGTACTTATCTCTTTTCTATAGTAACCGCAGGCGCAGGTGTCGAGGGAACTTACCACTCGCGTACCAACACCTTTACGACGCCCACGTAACACAAGGGGTGCTGTGTATGCGCACGAGTTTTGTGTAGATATTTGGTTAATTCCAGGCATAAGTTCACTGCTCGTGCTTCCTTTTTCCGTGCCTACCTCTTTTTGTTGGAAGTCCCTTCCATCTTCCTGTTTTCCTGCTGAATAATCTCTCTCACTTTTTTAAAGCCTGCGTCTGGTGCTCATCTGCTTATTTGCGCTATGTGGATGAGAAAGTTTGCGTGCAACATCCCTCCCTGAGATAGGGCTTCTGCCGGAATGATGGGACAAACTGTAAAATAAACATATTATATATATAATATATATATATATATATATATATATATAATAAATATATAATATATATATATATATATATATATATATATATAATATATAATATGATATATATATATATAATATATATATATATAATATTATATATATAGATATTAGAGATGAGCGAAGCTCAATTTTTTGCATAACCGCGGTTGCGGTTTTTTTGGCAGTTCCTAGAAATATTCGAACATTCTCGGTTATGGATTTTTTGCGTCTTAAATTTTCAACAACCGCGGTTGCGGTTGAGCAATAAAAAGCTTTAATGTATATAGCTGTGTAAAAAGATTATGTATTGGCCGACACAGGTCCGCAACTGCGGTAATTAAAACAGCTTCTCAAATTGCAACAAAAATCAGGCAAGATCGGATGCTAGTTGATCCAAGGGTGCCCTCCTAGCGTGATCTAATTGTTGCTGAAAAGGACGTCTATCAAAATGAGGAAAGTAATGTAGGGTGAAATCGTAGGCATAGGAGTGATATGTGATTGAAGGCAATTATGGAGAGGTCAATTTTTATGAAAAGTAAGAAGGAGTTGAATAAGACAGAACTATGAGTAACACCACTATTTATAGATTTAAAGGATGAACGGTGGCATTCACCAAAATACTGAAGAAAAGAGGACCAAGAAACAGAAAAACTAGAAAGAAGATCGCCAGTATAGCGCTTCTTACGAAAGCAGCTGTCATTGCGCGAGCAGAGAAAAGATTAGCAGAATTGTTTTTAAATCTTCCTGCTAGGATAGATTATATAAACTATAGAAAGAATAGAGTTAGAGAGATTTTTGGCCGATAGTTGAGAGGGTTGAGATTGGTTCCCCTTTTTCGTACAGGAGCACCTTTCCAGTAAGAAAAAAAAGCCAAAAGTTAGAAAGACTAAGAAGACGGAATAATTTATACAAAGGCAGATGCAAAAGCTTTAAAAGCACAAGTTTTGAGAACTATATGGGGAATACCATTAGAACCGTACGTCTTCTTAGTGATAAGCTCTGAAAAAGCAGAAATAAAACTTTTGAAGAAAATTAACAACATAAATAAATTATTACAGGATGGAGAAGAAAGAATAAAGAACAAAACATCTAAAGTGAAAATTAGAGCAACGGTTTTGAGAGCAAAGAGATTCAAGCATTTAGTGAAGAGTTAAACGAGGCATTATGCCGACGAAAAATACTAAAAAAGAGGCAAGGGGAAGACTAGGTTGGGTGAAAAAAACCGGTGTTTTCAAAAATCGTGTTTTTTTCAGGAAAATACAACATGTTTTTTTCATGTTTTATTTTCGTTTTTTTCAGTTTTTTTTCGTTCTTTTCATTAAATTGTATAATATTTTTTATAAAATCATAAAGAGGCTTAGAAACCAATTCTGGAGTTTTTCTTTCAGAGCAGCATAGTATAGCATAGACATGACATTACAAAAAATATTTCCAATTATGATTTATTAAAATTAGAGCAGAATCTAACCTTTCATCTATATATTTATCAATTGTTTCAGTTACCAATATTACAGATAGGTGATAGCGGCAGACCGCCTGTTTGTAGGCTCGGTCTACTTACTGAATTTAACTATGTATTTTACATTTGTTATCATATAATCAATATTTATAATTTACTTTTAAATATTCCTTTCTTCTATTTTTTGTATTAAAAATGAGACTTTATAGGATAGACAATATTTTAAAGGATGACAAATGAAATAAAAAGATAATTTAATTTTAAAATAAATATACCGAGATTTTAAATGAAGGAGATGAGTGAATGACTAAATTAAATATTTGGCTTTGAATATCAACTTTTGATTCCTTAATCACTAGTCCCCACTCCCCCAGACCCCATCACTTACTGAGAGTACGTTTTGCGTGCTCATTATCCCACTGGGCTCATCAGAAGTCGAACAGCCACATTTATTTTGATATTGACTATAAGTCTGAATCTCAGTCAGATGAAACATATCGTGGTGAAAAATGACTGTTGTGAAGGAGCAGGCACTAACAGGACTCTTAAGCTAAGGCTGGCCTTAGCATATCATCTCTTCAGTTGGGCAAATTTTCAGAATTTTCTTAATTAGATGATGAGCAATAAATACTAGTTTTCAACGTCTACACAACAAAAAGTTATATTTCATGCGAGGGCCCTTTACTACCTTTAATTCCTAAAAAGTACAGTCACACAACTTTTGCACGCGTGGCATTTTAAAATTCTGATTAAATAATCACTGGCTACAAAAAAAAATTTATTTTTTGCTGCCAAGGATATTTTTATCGAATTATAGTATATCGGGTTTGCTGATTTCAGAATGACATTGAGTTTTCCAAGATTGGCTCATATCTGTGAGATCACAGGGTTGTCACTGATAACAAGTATGACAAATATTTTTAATGCATATTTTACGAGTAATATCGTTTTTATTTTTTTTTAAGGGCTTACCTTTATATATACTTTTATTTTTTCTATTTTCAGAGCACTATGAATACTAAACGAAGAGCCGTTGAATAACCCCAATGTAGCTTGCTACATTCTGTGGTGAATATTTTGCCTGGAGAACCTAAAAAAGAAATATTAACTAAACTTTTGAAGCAAGCATTATCTGGCATACTTTGGAATGAAACTCAGACCAAGATAAGTTCTTGGGCTCCTCATATGGGCTGTAAAACGTGTGTCGAAAATCTAAGTCAGTGGAAAAATGGACGAAGGAAAGGTTTAAAATTTGGTGGTGTGCCTATGGTATGGCGGAGCCAAAGAATCACCACAGTGGCTGTTATTTTTGTTTTGTTAATGTGAAAGGTATCAAATCGTTACAAGAAAAAAGCAAGTGGGGAAATCCTGATTTGGAATCAGCAAGGCTACCTGTACCACACACCCGGACGATGTCCCCATCCCGTGTTCACCCCACTCCCAGACCTAGCATTGGCTGATGAAGAAGATATCCAGGTTGGTGTGCACACGTGCAGAATAGAATAGTGTAGTGAATATGAAGAAAGTGCTTCTACAACAGCAACAATTCTCCCAGGAAGAGATCAATGATTAGTACGAGAGTTATCAATGATTTACCAAGCAAGATTCTGAGCTTAAGCATCTAGACTAATTGAAAAGAAGTCTCAAGAATGTAAAATAACTTTTTTCGGACAAAGTATATCCATACGTGTGTAGTACGTCTTATACATTCATCCAAGATTCGAATACCAGACTACTTAGGAACATCCCTGGACTCACTTACCTCCAACAACTGCGCGCGTTACCTAACAAATACCGTACCAGAAGATAAACTTGGCGCAATTAGTGTATTTTACATTGCTACATACTTAGTTCAACGTGAAGAACGCTTAAGTGTTTTTTACATGTACAATGGCAAAATAGTAGATGCATCGATTCCAGTAGGTCACTCAACAAAAACTGAAAAAGGAATATGAAAATATAAGAAATGATCTTGCAGAAGCTTAGATTTAATGAAATAATGAACACCAGTGTTCTATATGCGTTGATTTGTAGATGGTCAACATCTTACTTGGGACAGGCAAAAGCGGAAATTACTAAGTATCTACCTCTTGTTTCATATGCTTGTGGGAAAGTAGGGCTAAAAGAAGACCACTGGGAAAAAGTTGTATGACCTGCTAAGGGAAAATATGACTGTAGGTGAGGTGCATCAAATATCTTGTTAACAAACCACTGGTTGACAAGGGAAAATTATTTTCCCACCACTCCACAAACTAGGACTGATGAAGCAATTTGTTAGGCATAGACAAAGATGGTGAATGTTTCAAATATAGTTGCAAATTTTTTCCAGTTGAGTATGAGAAACTCAAAGCTGTAATCTTTAGCGGCCCTCAATTTCGCCAAATCATCAAGGATGACATTTCATAAATTCCATGACTGGATATTGAAGCATCGGCCTGGAAAAGTTTTGTCTTGGTTGTTCAGAAACCTTTTTGGGCAACCAAAGATCTGCCAACTATGTAGAACCTCTTACAGAAAATGCTTTCAGACTTACAAAAATTTGAATGCTAATATGAGCATTAAAAAGTCACTTTTCTACATCAGTCACTTAGATCGGTTTTCCGATGAATCTAGGATTTATAGTGAGGAAACAAGACAGAGGAGAGGTTACCATATCAAGATTATCAAGGTGATGGAAGAAAATACCAAGGGAAGATGGGATACACACCATGATGGCAGACTATGTTGGAAGCCTTCAACATGATTGTCCACATTCTGCACACAGGAGACAATCGATATAGACAGCGATTTGTAAAGCATTAATTGTGATTTCATTTTACTGAATTGAATGTTGACTTATTAGCATTTTATGTACTTAACTCATTAAGTAATTCATATACTAATTCATCAATATATATATATATATACCAATTATAGTAATATATATATACTATAGTATATATATATATATTAACTATATATATAGAATATATTATATAATACATTATATATATATATGATAACAAATATTAATATAGATATATACTATATATATACTATATAGTATAATATAATAAAAACTATAATAATATATTATAAATATAAATAACTAATAATATATTATATATAGATGATTTATATGAATCTTCTGGTTTTGTTATTTTGAGCTGAAAACTCATATTACAAATAAAATTCCTATTAACTATTATATATTTTGTTTATTGATTTATTAAATGTATTTTTGTGGACCACCCTGGAGTTATCTTTCAAAAAACTTTTAGAAGCCATATCTAGGGAAATAACGGATTCAGTGAAATTGTTCGGGGAACAGCGATACTATTTATTTACCAAAAATAATGACTCTACTCTATATGGTTTATTGCTGCAATATATTGTTATTTCTATTTTAGCTTATATTGATAAATAAATATTACTTAAAACTACAAACAGTATAGAAAAACCTATTAATATTGAAGCGCGGAGCAAACGAAAAGTATAATATAAGTGGATGAATTTATTTATCAAAATTTTCAGATCTTTCCACATGCCCTATACTCCATATAATTAAATTAATAGTTGTGAGTATAACCTAACAAAAAATTTTAGAAACCATGTGTCAATACTTTAATAGTAAAGACATATATCACAGCCACTTGTTTCTAGGACCACATATGAGATTATGGTTGATTAACTCTAAAAAAAGACAATTGATGATATGAGTATAACTTAACAAACCTATAGCACGAACGACATTATTTTGCTAAAATTATTTATGACTGAAAACATTAAATGCGTATATAGACCAATATTCTAAGATTATTATATGATTATTCTAAGATTATTCTACAACTTATTATAGATAAAATAACGAATAAATAAACAAAATTATTATTTTACCATTGTTTTTTTTTCTAGAGTTTGTGTTCCATTGAAAAAAAACCGTTTTTAGGCGGAGTAAAACAATAAGCTTGTTTGTTACAGACGAATCATCTGATGAAGAGCACAGCGAAAGTCAGGACTCTGACTTTGAAGATGAAATATCAGATATTGAAGAGGAGGATATATCTAGTAAGATATACTAACTCATATTCATGAGATATAAATTATAATTAAATTAGATTTATTGTGTTATAATATGAATTTTGTAGTGTCGTAATATTCGTGTATTATAATATTACATAGGTGAATAGGCTTTATTCTGAGATAATTTGTGATGCGAAAAAATTGCATATAGCCCCTCACTGACATATAATCCAAAAATTGAAGGTGCAAGACGTACCTGCGTGCTATAAGATTAGAATAAAATACAAAATAAGAGACCAAGAAACAAGAACAATAAAATTTACCTATAAAAAAAAAAATTCCATGTTTAACATCACAGAAAGTTTAGCTTTGTTAACTTAAATCAAAAAGCAATTCGAATGGATAAAATCTATTTTCACTCAAAAAATACCATGCTATTAAAGCATGAGATATTATCCTCGCCGTATTGGTTCCATCCACACAGCCGAAGGTAGACCTTTTTCCAGCTGGAAGTGCTGTGCTATGTCATGACAATGGGAAATCAAAGGAGTACGACCCATGGAAGTCCTACCTGAGCATGAGCTACCTAATATAGTGTTCCAATATACCCATTCTTATTATCTCGCCGTAATAGCTTAACCGATGGGTGATCATTATAATGCCACTATATGCTAGTGCGTGAACAACTACCTAGAACACACATGAAGAAATAATTAAAGAAGAATCCAACATACGAGAAAAATATCAGAATGATGAGAACCACATCAGTGTAAGTTTCAAAGTACTACTCTTATAAGACAATATGAAAAGAATAATTATAATACACAAGTTTTGTTAATATAGAATTAGAAGATTAGGAAAAAGGTCTAGAAATGTTGGGTTTCAGCTCAAAAAGACTGGATACTCAATGAGAGATCAACGTAGTAGAAAGATACTGCTATATACGCGAGAAAACATTAGCTACCAAGAGAGAGAAGCGACTCGAAAGCCCAGGAATCATTGGATGAAAAAAAATAATTTGTACTGTCAGCTACGAATGTTCAATATTAAACTTAATTTACTAGAGAATTAAAAGGAAAAGCAACATTGAAACCTAAGTTCGATACATTTCTTTATCCTCCATTTTCAAACCCACAAAATGATCGTATGGAGAGATCGGTTGAGAATCCACCCACAGACAATTGATTCTCATTTCAGAGAAATGTGATATAAGCGAGAAAAAGAATTAACACAGAACCTTATTGAGATTTCTACAGTTTATTATGAGCAGAATTAGCTATGATAGCATACTATAGGGTAATAAGAACTCAGACACAGAGTACGCAAGATCGAACCACAAACAGACCAGAACAACAATCAATTGAGATATATACCAGTACCTTCGTCAAGATGCCATACGCTCCATTAAGCTTGAAAATTATGTCGGGAAAGAATATCCAAATAATCATCACCCAGTAGGTAGGATTTCGTACCTCAACCAGTTTCGAGAACTAGAGCATTATCGACAATTCACAATGAAGAACTGCTTATATATAAATCCATCTATGTTCAGTGTTGAAGAGCGAATAAGTAATCATTGCGAATAAATGTGTTCCAAGGAGAATCCGAGCAAAAAACATTTCCCTGCACTCAACAAAAACCACTGAAACAATTATAGATTAAAACCCGAGGAATGACATTTGCCATTGAAATTTATGAAGATCAAGGAGACGTAACTATCCACTATATTATATATATCCTTGTACCGTGTGCACCCGGCACATTTCCTTCATTCACCGAGCTGGTCCGGCTGTGCGTAGGCCCGCACCAAGAGAAACACTTCTTACATTTGCTCTGACTAGGAGACATTGGCGCTAGGTGACTGACATGAATAAGAGGTTACTTTAATTTTCTTTATTAGGTGTGTTCTTGCTCGTATGACCCCTGTTATGATATGCCCTACTCTCCCAGAGACTTCCACCCACTAGATACATGCCCTGCACCCCATTTTAACCCAATATTTACCATCCTGTCGATTCACTATTTCTATTAAAGATTCCAAAGGTTGTTGCCTTGTGAATTTGTAGTTTTTATGGTGTGTGATTATGTGAGAGCCTCCAACTCCTCCGACGCGAATATCTCATATCACATGTAAAGATGTACGTGACTCTCGGATATGTCAAGTTCAGCCAAAGGTGGTAAGACATTATCACATTTTAGGCACTGTCGTCACAACACGGACGCTCGGGCGCCATTTTAGGGATGCCAACCTCATATCACAATTTCCACTCACACTATTTTCCATCCAACCAATTTGAGTAGGTGTCGTAAATTCCTTCACTCCGCTTTCCAGGAGTCAAATTCCTACCTCCCTCCTATCAGAGCTAAGATATATATATCCACCAGGAAAAAAAGATAAAAGGACTATGTACTTTATAGAAATCATATTAATTACCGCTTATAATATATATTCCACAAAAATATTATATATATTATTATATACTTATAACATATATATATAATTATATTTAATAACTAACCTATTATTATATTAGAGAGAGATATAATCATAGTTTAAATTACAATACGAAAATACCTTAATATTTGACAAAAGCTTTCCACCGCGTTGCCCAGGGCCTTACCCATGACCTTGGGGTGCGCAAATTAATTTACTGGTAGTTCCCTGGTGTGTCCGTGCCGCTGGTAACCGCGTCTTCTCGGTACAAGTGGTTAGTGGTCTATTGAGCCAAAAAGAGAAGTAGTGCCGAGTGTCAGCCACACACCCGTTGTCCCCTAGCATATATGAGATCGGACTCTCGGCTGATGCAATCATCGTTCACTTTTTCATTCAACATAGGGGGGCGGTGGTGGCACGACCGTCCCTCGGAGCTAGGTCAGTGCCCTTTGAAGGAACCTCCGCCAAGAAAATGCCGGATGCCACCTCGGGCTCATACACCCTCAAAGTTATGTAGATGAATTATACTTTAACATACCAACATGTGATAATATTAGGATTACTGGATTGTGAGACTCGTACTCGACCAATTCACACTATTTTATACTGCTTTTATAAATTTACTATCAATATATCATTTATATTTCAGAGATGAAACCACTTACTTTTAAACACACATACCTAATTCAATCCATTACGTAAAAACTTTTCAGTCATTATTTTATTATCACACAACATAAATTTTTATCACATAACATTCAGTTACTGAAACATGCAAACCACCTATAACTCCCAGTATAACAATTTCAATGTAGCGTACGCTCAGGAACGATCTAATCCCATGCTATGTCACAAATTAAGAGAAATGAATTTATAAGCCCTATGAATATTACCCTAATTTACAGCACAACACCCGAAGGAAAAAAAAGAATAAATATGGGTTGTTTTAAATGATCAAAATTTGTCCTTCATTTATTATTACTTATGCGATCGTAATATGAAGAACATATTATTATACACGGATAACACCAAAGCAAAGTAAAGAACGATTCAGTCTCCATTATAGGTTCAAGAATATTAGTAGCATTCTGCGATTTAGAATATTCCGGATAGTCCTTGAAATTATAAGTATCCAGAGCATAAAATCCCTTCTAATAAAATACTAAATAATGCGACATTCCTAACGTTAAAAGTAATACAATCCAGGCGGTAAGGCATCACCTATCAACTTATACTACAAGCTTACCGTAATTTTGAAATACAATCCGGGCTAGAACTGCAAGGTTTTAGGGGAGATATGGAGCAAACAAAATTTTGGAGGGTTCTAGCTGGATTCCCTATAAACTGGCTGTGCGAGCGGAGTCGCATAATTTTAAAATACATCCTTACCAAGAGTTGGGCAATTTTAAAATAGTGGCAAAGCCGAAACCAATGAGTTTAAGATTGGATTAACCAAACAAAATTTCCGGCACTATATCTCTAATTGCATTGCAATTTGGTGTTATTGTGTTGTAACTGTACATTTCTATTATATCTGTGGATGTTTATACCTTTATTGAAATGTGAGTGGGATAAGGTTACATTAAAACACTGAAAAGATGAAACTAGTATTTTGATATATATTACTATCAAACTATCTGAATATTCTATTTACACTTTATTATATATTATTATATATTATATATTATATATTATTATATAATCCTATAATATATGGAGACTTTTGATCTGAATAGTATAGGTTAATTACTAATATAACGTATATTTGGTGAATCATAAGGCGTATTTAATTATGCATGAGCTTAATTCATGAAGACGATGAACTTGAAGCTTAATACGTCATCAATTCAAATTGAATTATCTTTTCAACTTTTTTTGATTTTTTTCTTTCATAAATACTCGAATTTTGTGCACTATCCCTACGAGTCTTAATAATGTTTACATTGTTCTTTTCACTTTTATTAATTTTTTCATCTGTAATTCTATTAAATCCATTTTAATGGTTTAAAGATTCTCTTCATTAGTAAATAAAGGTTTCAAATATTCCACATTCATTTCTAACTTCCTATTAACTGATAATTTCTTTATCTAGCATTTTAAAACGTTTCTTATACCAGTTAAGGATAATTTATTAAACATTCTGTAATAACTAAAAATGACTATTCTTAAATTTACTTCATTATCTAGTAACGTCTTTCTTTCTTGCTAATTATTTTATTGTTTTAATTCTGGAAAAGGAACATAATGTCTTCTAATGTGGTTTTATTACTCGCATATAATTCTTCATATTTAGGTTTGTTAATTTAGAAATATTTTTTGTCTATTTATAATAGAGCAACACTAATAAGACTTAGTTGTTTATACTAGGCAATGAATATTCTTATTGTGATCTTGCTACTGACTTAATCCGAAAATGCCCATATTGGTGAATGTTACAATTTCTACAACGATAGCACATTTAATCTAAGAATATGAGTGTACTTTCATTATGGATAAAAATAAAAGAAATGCCCTGAAAACAAAATTTTTAAAATAAATTACTGATGAAATATTATTTTTTATTTTCTAAGAAAATAATATTTAATATTTGTATTAATAGAATATGTTACTCTTGAATTCATATATATATAATCAAAATCGATTAGATTGAATAAACGGAGTATTTTGGGGCTATGAAAAATATAAAAATTAATACTAGAAATAGAATAAAACAAATGATTATAAATCATGGATAAATACAATTGATCTAATAAATTAATACTTTAATATAAACTGTAAAATAATAGTTATATTTAATAAATAAAAGATAACTAAATTATGACAAAAATACATTTCCCAGAGAGAGATCAAAATCATCTAAAAAATATTAAACCAAATAATATAAAATAACAATATAAAAAATAAAAAAATAGTAATAACTATTTAAAAATAAAATGCTCTCCCAACAGGTTATCGCCACATTATTTATACCTATTTAATACAGGTACTATAATAGTAATAGAATCAAACGCTAACCTAACAAATAACGAACTATCAGAAGAAACCATAAATAATATGACGATTCCGACTAATAGAGTCGGAAAATGATTAATATATATAATAGAGAAAAAAAATACATTATTTTAAAAAAAATTTTTATAGAGAAAACCGTTGCAGTACATTGTCATATATTAAGTTCATAATTAATTGATTAACAAAAAAATATGTTCATCCGTGTAAACTCATTATAGAGAATAAAATACAAATCCATTTCAAAATTCAAATCCATTCTCTGGGATTAAAATAAATAATTAAATATAGGATATTATATAATAACGTATTTCTTGAGTTATGAATTATGCGATGTTATTGTACTCTTATATATGAGTAGTATGAGCTTATACTAGATAATGATACGAGTGAATTTATTTAATAAAGTTAAAATTCATTTGTTCAATATAGGTGTCTTCATTAAAAGTATTATTTAGTTATGGTTCCAGTCAGGTGCTGAATTGAATTAGTACGACTAGTTAGACTAGTGTGTGGTGTGCTATTTGATGAGTAGTGTGTATCTCTTTATGCTTTAATGAACAGATAATGAGTTAAAGCTTTCTAAATAATACTGGAATTGTAATGCCGAAGAGTAGCAAGTATGTAACTTGGCTTTTATCATGAGTTATATGATATAAAGTAATTATGTATAGAAGTGTAAAGATATAAGTGTAACTTTGTTTTAGATGTTGTAATTTCTGCCTGTTAATGACAAAAGATGTAAAAATTTATTGATATCATTTATTAAATATTAGTATAAATCTACAGAATAATATTGTAATTTTTATAAAACTATTATATACTTCAATAATATTATAACAATATAATTATTTGAAATTAACTTCTCTTTATTAAATTACTGATTTTATATAAATATTTCTAAGTATTGCGATCTTATGTTATATACATAAAGAGTAATAATTATGTCAGACAATATAATTGTGACAATTCTATGACACACATATGGGATCGAGTTATTATTGAAGAAAGAGTAAATTAGATAGAGTAAATAAATAAATAAGTATATGCTTGCAATATGTTTGCCCTGTAAAAGATGTTATGAAACTACTGCCTTCTCGTAGTTAATTAGTATAGATTAAATAGTGGTGAGTATAGTTGACTGGCTTGTAATCGACTAACTGGGAGACTAGTAAAGAAAAAAGTGAGATGAGCTAATAAAAATATATCTCATCTGAGGAGAGGATTATTAGAGTTTGTCAAGAGTTCACCAAGAAGAAAGTACATTTATAGAGTGAATGTGGGTTTTTGAGGTGTATGGTTTTGTGCAAGAGTAATAAAACATAAAACCCCTACCATATTTGATGAAATGCACATTATAGTGAAGGTCTTGTTGCGTTGTTGAAGCTACCTTGTGTAGGATTTTATTTGATGCGAACAAGTTTTCACTTAAGTAGTTGAGTAATAAGAGGTATATAAACTAGGGTTTACTTTTATTTCAACTGTGCGTTCATATTTCTCTATAACATTGTTTTACTGTTTCCCAGTGAAGAACACACCTTTTGACCGCTCACCAGTCTTCGTAAATAAGTATAAGGTGTGAGGTGTGTGAGATGAAAAAGTAGATATTAATGATATTATATAGTAATGTAAAATATTACCTGTATAGTGTTAATACAGATTGATATAGTATATTAATATATTATATAAGTAATAATATTTAAATAATTATATATAGTATTAATTTAAGAATTAATATATATAATATAATATATATATATATAAATATATATTAATATTAATAAGATATATAAATATTATATATGATATATTATATATAATATATATATATTATAATATAATAATTAATATTATTATTATACAGGGAAACAACCGTCTATCAGGAGGGTACACTATATATATATATAAGGCCGTTGCTATGTTAGTGCGTCAGTCTTATGCGCACGCTCACCTCCTCACAAGAAATTTGACAAGTGGTGTTAGTGGTACGCTTTAGCGGCTTCTACCATTATGCACTCTCGTGCAATTCAAGGATAATCACATTATCAATAACCTTATCCACGTCACTATTACGTCAAAGGTCCGCACGTGTATACCCTCAGCTAATAATAATAGTGGATTGCGACTTTATATATATATATATATAATATAATTACTATTATAAACGATTATATATTTTATATTAATTAAATACAACTCAATTATCAATTATATTAACTTAATAAAAATTTTTATGTGAAAATATATATTTATATGGTAAAAATTGATATAAATATACTATATAAGATGTAAAAATTTTTACATAAAATTTTTACGTCAAATAGAATTTACTCACTTTCATGTTTACCTAACTTGCCTGTTTCTTCTTTTTTCACAGCGTGAAAGGTAGCAGGAGTCGAAAAAGTTTATTTTGACTTTTATCCTTTTCAAAATAAGATTATGTCTTGTCTTTCAAAATTAAAAGCTATTGTGTGTTAAAAGGCTGACCTTATTACCTTGCCCTTACTTTAGCTACTCTGCATACCAAACTAAATTGCAACTTCTCACCAGTATATAGGATAACTAAATATACCGAGCCATGATTCAATTTCAACTATGCGAAAGACTTATGATGTATTTGTAAATAATTTTTAAAATCCACTTTTATTTAGTATTAATAATATTTTGTATTGGAAAAAACTGAAATAGGTCTTTCGACAAAGTACAGAACACCATCTGTGACAGCATATTTGGCTGGAAAGAGGAGAAACACACAGGTTCAATTATCTAAGTTGGAGAATGTGCAGCATGCTGGCGTGATAAAAGTCATCACTATTTTACCACACAGCAAGAATCCTTAATAAATAAGAGAAAATAAAATTATCAAAAAACGTAACCAAACACTAAAAATACAATTAGCTTTTGTTTCCTCACCACTAATCTTAGAAAATATATCTCAAAAAAGTATTGCAGACACCCTCTTTAGCTAGACCAAACCACCAAAGAAGATCTAGAGCTGTGTACATTCTTTGAATTAAACATCAAGAACGGATATAAATAGAGCCATGCTAAATAGTCGTCAACCCATCAGAATATCTATGCTAATGAACAATAAAAAACCAGACACTAAGAATCAAAATAAATAATTATATTATTATTTATGGGCTTTCGAGCCGTAACGTGAGGGACTAGTAAGGTAGTGAGGGGACGTTTTGTCCTTATTAACCCCGTAATATGGAGGGGCGGAGAACCCCCGCGACACCCAAATACCAAATAGAGCAGGTGGATCCGGTATAACCCTACCCCTAGGTAGGGGGCGGAATATAAAATAGTCTCTAACCTGTCGGTTCCTCCCGGTTAAGGGCCGTTAGAGAGGACCCCGAACTCACGTCATCTTTGTCGGTTTCACCCTTGGTATTCCCTTTAGCTAATAAAAAAATAAAAAAATAATTAAAAGTACGGATCCCGAGTTAAAACGTAACTAGGTCCTTTTATATTTATTTAATTCATGTCCGTTTACACAAACTAGATTTTTTCAATTTGTATTGTATATATCATATATATTAGTAAGGCATAGTTCTCATAGGTGTAAAAATCACTATCTAAATAAAACTTAAATTTAAAACAAAATTAAAAAAATTTTACAAAATTAAATTTGAAACCATTGTGTATAAACAGATTAAAATAAAGGGTTCCTATATTATATAGTATATATTAATATATATATTATTATTAATATATATATATAATTAATTATATTATATATATATATATATATATATATATATTAATATATATATTAATATATATATATATATATTTATATATAATATTATTAATATTATATACTATATATATATTAATATATATTATAATTAATATATATATATTAATCTAATATATTATATAGTTAATTATATTAATTAATTTTAATAATAATATATATATAATATATATTATTATATTTAATTATATATATATATTATATATATTATATAATATATTATTAATATTATATATATATATAATATTATATATATTAATATATATATATATATATATATATATATATATATATATATAATATATATATATATATAATATATATATATATATATATATATATTATGTGTTTAAATCAGTATCTGGTATTGTGATTTGAAATAAAACCTACAATTAATATAATATATATATATATATATTATATGAGTGAGTTCGTTAAGTCACAGCCATAAAAGAGATGGGGCCAATTGTATTATAGGTAGTATAGTTTCAACTTCGAACTGGCCGCCATTATGAATTCCATATATATTGTCAACGACAATATCTATTCGAACTCACTATTTATGGATTTTATTAATAATCATCTTATTAATTTTATAATGGCTTTTTGCAAAAGAAAAATAAGGTATAGTTAATTATATAAAATTAGCCTTTATCTTCAAAAGGGAAAGAAACGTTTTTTGAATACCTGGGAATTTCCCGTTCATCACACTTTCAAGTTGTCCCTCGGTTCGGTAAAAATCTCTACCCTTGGGTATTTCCTTTTTAGAGCTTAAAAATAAATTAAATTAAATTAATTAAAAAGTTACGATTCCGTAAAAACGTAATCAGGAGTGAACCATATTAAATTTTTTATATTATATACATGTCCGTTTACTCACTTTTGAATTATTCAATATGGTTAGCTTGGATTAGAGTAGATGAGATTAATTAGGTTAAATAAACTAGATTAATTATATAAACAAAAAAAAAAATTACAAAATATAATACTGATGCACCAATTGTGTTCTAAACAGAAAATAGGTACTACATATTATATATATATTATAATAATTAATTATATATATATATATATATTTTGTGATAGTAGTTTCTATAGGGTAAAAAATTTTGCGGTTGTATTGCAGTTATTATATTAATGGCAGTTAACTACATGATTTAAAGTTATTAATTAGATTAGAGTCCTTTCCTAATGAAATTCAGTCTTATAAAATCAAATTATAATATTTTATTTTATATTTTGTTTCGTGTGATCATTTTATAGTTGTAAATGTATAAAATCTTTTATAAAAAAATAAAAGTATCCTACAAAATAAAATCTTCAAAACCGTAACATGGAAGACATAGGACAACTGATTATGCATAAATCAATGTAAATGTAAAGAATAAGAAGACAGATCTATCAAAGGCCAATATTTCGAACAGAAAACTTAAAATTAAGTAGTCCAAAAAATTGTAATTTTTTATGAAAGAGCAAAAAAAAGAAAATCTTATTTACAATATATACAACTTAACGAATTGAAAATTCATTAATATGGAACACGGTAAATGCGAAGATGTTATGTTTGGTTTTATTATTATTATAGATTGTGATTGTGATTAATATTGTTTTTTTATTTTTCTAATAGTGATATGTACAAAAGTAGAATTTTCAACGTAGAAATCATACGATTATTGTAATCTTAGTTTTCTTCGTTTTGCGAATATGCTCCCTTTTCTTTGGGGATCTATTGTAGTACTCAGTGTGGAAGGGGTATGCAGTCGCATTAGAGCGATAGGATATATTTATCCTAATTTATTGTGTATTCAGAAGGATGAGAATATATTTCTTGATAGTTCTCTGAGAATTATAAGGAAGTAGCTATATATTCGTATTAGGTATTGTGAAGCATATACGTAAACGGGCAGTTGGAGATATATTTAGGATTATGGAGAGAATTGGGTGGGAGAGCTTAGGTCTGGGTAATTTGAGGAGGATAACTCTCCGGCCAGGTAATCATTAGGTGGAAACTGCGGGTTTTTGGATACTTACAACTCGGAGGGCGGAAGTTCATCATAAGGAAATTGTTGCATGAGAATACTGCGCCGTTAGATTGATCAGAACATCGAGATACTAGAACGTCAACAGCGAGATTCGGAGTCCAAGTTAATTGTAGAAACGATGAATCTATCTCATAAAAAGAAGGAGTTATCCGGGATTCACAAGGAGGGGGAGGAGCTGCTAGTGCGTGGTGCATGACTACGCGAAAGTCGCATGGGTGAAGAATGCCGAGGTAACCGCATGGAACTGGATGGATGTGGAACGAATAGAAGAATCTTTTAACGTCTGTCGCATTTTCTAGCCATTTCTTCATTCAGGAGAAGAAGGGGAGGAAGGTATCGTACATTGGATCTGGCATACTAATAACGAATAGGGTGTGAGGAGAGTGCAGATGGCACCATTAGTGCAGGTTCATCTGGTGAAAGGATGGCTGGTTACTGAATCGTGATAGGATGCATAGAAGGTCTTCGCTTAGAAAAAAAGGCGAACTAGTGATAAGCAGAAAGTAGAGACTCATGATGAGTCGAGGAGAGGATGAGTATGTGCGGAGAACTATGGGAAATCGTTATCTCTCTGTAGAAGAGAGAATATGTTGTAAAACGGAATCAATAATTTTGATTCGTGGGGGAGGATGGCTAGTCAGAACTGTGGTATTTCCTTGTGGTTTGTGTTTGTCGATACGCTGGAGAAAGAGAAGTGGGTTAATTAGTCTCGGAGTAGAAGGCAATAGATAAGGGGTAAGTGAATGCGGTACTCTGGAGGGAGATTAGGGAGGATCCACTACATTCAAGCCTAGGTGCATGGATGGTGGGCTCACACAGTGTAGAGAACTGACGTATCGTGTGTGGAGCTCGTTAGATGCGCTCATTGTCTTCTCTGTGAGCAACCGGTTGTGTTCTTGCCTTGTGAAAGACTGTTCTGTGTTTCTTGAGGTGCTAGCTCTTGGGCTTATGCTGTTCATAGGGCCTCAGTGACCGGTTGAGGAGCTAGCATCTGATTAGTGCCGATATCGAGTACTAGTATAAGCATTATTATGCAGGGTGTGGTCATACATCAGATCAATCACCTGAAGTATGTCCGCCCCGTCGCGGTTGAAAGACGACGCCTCGGTGGTGGAGGGGCCAGGGGAAGGTGGAGGAGGGCGAAACGCAGTAGCATTTTGAAGTGGCTTATAGTTTATTTGATGATTGGGACAAGGAAAAGGAAGTTGTGCGGCAGTATTTTTACAACAAGGCATGGGGGAGAAATTTTTAATTGTCACATAGTGCAAATTTCCACTTATTAGTGACCTAAACAGTGAAGAGTGATGGGGATTATTATGTTATAGTGCTGGCTTACGAGAAGAAGGGAGAAGGGCCGAGACGGATGCATAGTTCGTGATTTTAAACACTACCTAACAACGTAAATTAGCGGCCCGACCTGCCAGTGATAGTTCTTAAAAGGCTTGGCGATAAATTGGGAGGTTTTACAGCAAGTGTATAGACATAATCACCTATACGAATAGAACTTCAAGGAACGAGATTGGGGCCTAGGTGGGCCTAGTAGTTGAGACAATGTCTAAATGTTTTTTTTTTTCCAAGTTTTTGAACGAGAGCTAAATAATACGAATAAGCATGCTGCTCGTTCAGCCATTTCCGCGTTAAAATCAAAGAGATGATCTTTAAGAGGATTGGGCTTAATTAACAACGGAGAAACATAGATTAGGGGAGGGTTCATAGAGTACAGGTAGACACTACAACATGAGGTAACTGAATGTAAACAAAAAGTGAGGTGTAGATTTTGCGATGAGAATGGAGTTTGGTAAGTAGTATATTTAACAAGCAATATTGAAGCGGAAAAGAAATTAGGATATCGAGCATATAACTTTATAAACGACCAGGTCGTCTTTGTGATTTAAGAAAAGAAACATGAATTGCGAAGAAGGTAACATCTTGTTTCTACAGCTGTAAGAAGATCTGAACGATGTTGCTACTCTTTCTCACATGGAGTACCTGTTCGAAGACGGCCTGGGGATATGTATTGATCGATAAGCACGAAAATACTGTCGCGGTTTCTTTAATGTTCCAAGTTTTACAAACTTCAATTAACAAGAGACCTGGAATAATTCACCTGCGTTTATCACTGACTTAAATTTCTGGCAACAGAATGATTTTTACAATGACTTTATTTCAAAAGAGCTTCAGCTATAACCTTGCCATCACGAGTTGAGACAGGTATAATTCAAGAATGTTAAATTTCAGTCTTTTTAAAACTAAAATATAAGGCCTTGGCACGGAAATTTTACAATTAGGAAGAGGACCTATAGTGTTCAAATGAACCCTAGAAAAAGGTAAGAAGGGAAGAGGATAAGAATTTATTAGCTACTGGATGAGGTTTCGAACCTTTTACTTCAATACAAGGAAAGAGAAACATATAAAATGAATGTAAGGCTGAAAGCCTAGGGAAATAAGTCATATGAAGATTCTCGATGATTCGAATCGTTCAGGCATTGCTCTCAGCACTGATGACCAGCCAGATAAAGGTATATGATTCAAAATTGTAAGGTAATAGTATTATTAATGAAATTGCTGGAAGTTTCTATAAATAACTTTATTTTTTCTTTTTAACGTAAGTGCAAATAAAGAAATACATTTATAAATGATATGAGAGAAGACAACTATCAGGAAAGTGGATGAAATATATTCAATCTCAATTTTTATATCTTCTGATAGTTCTAGAGTGGATTTTCTTCTCTGGGTTTCATGGAAAAGGAACAGTTCTTTGGTGAAAATGATATATTGTCTCGCGTATCATGCGAAAAGTAAAGGAAGTAGGGATTTTGACGAAGTATACCTATATGAGAAGGAGAAGAAGTCTCACGGAGAATAGTAGAGTTTATGGCTCTCGAGAAGGAGAAGGGGGAAGGATTTCCTTCTTCTTCACCAGGAAGAGAGTGGATGACCAGTATTTGGTACAGGGTTTCTACTTAAATAATCGGAATACAAACATTTTAATTTACCTTTGCTAATATAGTAAATAGAGTATTTGGCAGCTTAAAAAGGTACTCTAGAACTTTTCAACTAGTTCTCAAGTCTTTACTAGATAGCTGCCAGAACAAAAGATTGTGTAGTTTATCGACAATATGAGGTGATAACTAAGGCAGCATAGGTGCAGGTAATAGAAATTTTATAAAAGTGATAGGAACCAAGGAAATGAGCTAGGTTTGATGGAATATAGAATTTAATAAGACATGTACTATGATATTCGATTAGGGGGCCTGTCATTGACGGCTCTGTATGGTAGACACTAGAAGAAGGGTGTGAGATGGATATTAACTCCTGCCTTATTCAATCATTTTTGATGAATAAAGCAATGGGGTTTTTCTCGTACCATTGTCATCTAATTGGGAAAGAACAGCACGGAACTGCGTAAGAAGACGCATGCAGGTACTTACATTAAAAGGTTTATCTGTAATACTCAGGAAGAAAGAGCAGGAAGTCCATAAGGTAACAATTTCTTCAGAGTGTTCATAAGCGGTCCCTGTTGCTTTAACTGCCAACGAAAAGATGACACATTTTTCTTTAATAGAAGAGAGTTAGGGCTGTGTAAGTTATTGAAAGAATGCCCTCGGTATGGAGATTTTTCTGAAGTAGATATATACTAGAACCCAGAGGCAACGCGCTCTACTTATGGACATTCTGAGGAATTTTGGAACCTTTTAAAGCTTCTAGTTTGATTGACTGGCTCCGGAACTAAACCTTTTTTCACTAATTTTGAAAAATAAGAAGGTGACACAGCTCTTAAAAGAAGGAACATTTTTTCTCAAGCTTTTACTAATTAAGGTTGGCCTTAATTTTTCCAAAGGCGTTTAAAAAGACCTTCGAAAGAAGGTGTGTGAATATGAGTAGGGATACGATCCTACTAAAATTAGTAATGTAATCCTATGAACAAAAGACAAACAAACACTCAATAACATCAAATACAAAAGCCATTTTCATTGTTCTTGAGAAGACAGAGGGCGAATTTGTCGTGCCTTGGGGCATCCTTAAATATTCATAGTGTCCTCTAGTAGTAGAGAAGGCGGTTAGGTGTCTAGAATCCTCAGAGACGCTAAGATGTGAAAAGCCACTAAGGAGTGTCGAGGCAGGAGAAGATGTGCGCGCGCTGCCTATTGAGGCGACACATAGGCTCTTCTGCAATGATCGCAGAGGAAATCGAATGCTGGAGCTGGTGAAAGAATTGATGTTTTTTTTCCTATGTCCACGGAGTTGTGTCTACACACTAAATGACGTCGATGTTATTGTATTCGCGAGCGCCTGGTGCGCGTCTCGTTGTCGGTGATATCTAGAAGAAGTGGGGGACGAACTAGCAGCAAACACTGGGAGTAAGATATATCCCTTCGTCTCTAAACTAGCTTCAACCAGCATTCCATTCAATGAATTTCCAGGTATTTGTGCGCATATCTATAGGGCTGGTGTAGACATATGGGTTGGGCTACGCTTTCTATAAAGCTTAAATGGAAAAATTTATTGCATTTACCACATTTCCAGGATCATCGGCCAGAGCAATTGAATCTGCTATTTCTTCCCTAAAGGTCAACATCTCTGTCTCATGTATGCAATTCCGTGACTTGCAAATACATTTTTTATTAGAATCTTTAACTAGACTCTGAAAGTAATTTTTCATTCGGTATAAGCTTTCTCGTAATCTTAGAGATCAGAAAGATTATTTGGAAGTGTAATGCAGTTTATATAAATCGATATTTTATCGTGCAGAGGCTTCATCTTGCTTGTAAAGTAATGGAAAAGCTGTTGTAAGATAAGTGTGATTATCAAAGTTAATAGTATCAGCACGAAGCACTTAAATTACTAATTCCATAATATTTTACCGGTCAGTGCAACGTGGACAACGTATTACCAAAGAAGAGTGTACCTGATTTAAGAAATCCATATATTTACTATTTGCCTGTGATGAGAGCTAGTGTGTATCTACAGCGTGAGGAAGAAGCATTGGATAATCAGACTCAACTGTTGACCGAGCAGACATGGTAACCTAGAGTAGGCAAAGATCGAATAGCTGAAGCAGGAGATAAGTAACGTGTCTCTACTCACCGGAAGAATAAACATGCGATCCACTCAACCAATATAGATACTCATCTGAAAATGTTCATTTAGCATACCATTCCACGATTCTAAATTTTTGTATATCAGGGACGACAAGCCCTGTGAATAGTTATGCTTTAAAAAAGAGATTCGAGTCAAGCGGATCGTGATTGGAATAGAGTAGTCACGTGTCTGAGGAGTATTGGTTGGGGCCACGTCAGGGGAGAAATCAAAAGATGAATGCATTTTAAAGAGAATTAGTGCAACTGAGTTCACAATCTGTAGCTTTTTGCCATTTTTGTGATTGGCAATAGGCCCTAGCTATTTGAATGTCGTAAGTGGGATTCCTACAGTAAGTGGATCCGTAGGAGATCGCTCCATGAGAACGAATCAGGATGATAAAAGTATCGGAGTTTAGATACAATTAGCACAACTGAAAGATTTTTCTTTCGGCAGCTCAAGTTCTATTTAAAGAATGTAGTACCACGAGGAACGGTAAGCTAGAGGGCAATGTACAGTGGATCCTAGAGTAAGTTTGAATTAATTGAACTTATGGAATAGAATAGTCTATTCTGTGAAAAGGCGCTCACATGCGGAGTGCAATTATTAGTCAAGTGCTCTTGTAGAGTCTAGGATCCTGTATTAACTCTATTATGTGATAATCTTAGAAAGAGGTATACAGGCCTTAGAACATGTAACTGTTCCATTGAAATTAGAGTGTTTCGCGGATGTAGGCAATGTTTAAACTGATGTACAAGAATTCTTCAAGATTAAGTGACAGGATGAGTGTTGGAAGATCGGATACATTTTCTTTTTCTCTCTAGGTAATTTTGAGTTTTGAAGAAGGATAGTGTTATACGCAGCGAGTCGATCAAATAATGATTATTGTTCATAATTATAGACAACTGATTAAGAAATTTTGGTACCTTTGGCATCCTTTCTGTTTAGAATTGGCCAATATTTGCCCCTATGCGTAGCTATGGTATTGGGAACCATGTGGATTTAGGACATTTTTGAGTGGTAGCTACAGAAATGCTGCTGGGCAACTGAACTACGAGGGAAGGAGAGAGAGTGTGAGTTTTTTCTGAGCCTTTAGCCCTTTTTGTAACTGGAGTCGAGCTTCCGATGGGGGCAGTAATACCAGAAAATTGGTTGTGAAACACGATTAATCTTGATGAACCCTTTCCTGTTTTGAGTCGGCTGCTGTTATCTTTACAGTTGTCCAAGCAACTTTCTTTGTTCTAGAAATAACTTTCTTCTGAAGTTAATACCCTCCTGTTTTATTAAATCCATCTCATAGAGAGAGGAAACTAAGTAATATATTTTTCCGCGGAAGATCCTCGTACGCGTACGCGCTCGATATTAATTATCGCGGTACACCGTTAAATTAATCGAACGGAATTTGCTTTAAGATCCTCGGGGAGGTCGTGAACCTAAGACTTCGGCGCCAGGCGACCTTCCTCGTAGAGAAAGATTCCCTGTATCGATTTTAAATAGTTGCTAATAACCACTGGGTTCAAGACCTTCGCAGGCTGTACCTTGTAAAGATGCATCTAGAAACTTAGCAGAAGAAGATTCTTTAGAAAAAGATCCCGCCTGGGTGTAACATTTGGATGCCTCCTCGAAGAGGTGCACTTGAGTTTCCAACAGCGTGAAACCTTGAAAAGGTCCTTCAGCAATAAAAGGGAATTAACAAAATGATAAGCATAGAAGTTTCTTTAATAATTATTTAATAATTAAGTCCCTATCTAGGTAGGAAGATCTCTGAGAAGAATCCCTACCGTGAGAGTCCGATAATTCCCTGTGAGTGCAAGAGAGGGAGATTGGTAAATGAGGCACCGACGTGAAAAGGAGAGGAGGATGTCCATTACAAAGATCATGTCCATTTTCTCGCGTTGCATTATGATCATTTTTGCCTTAAATCCCTAAAGGATGTGATGTGTTGACTTAAATCACATGTGTTTGGATAGATTGACAGAGAGTGTCTACATGTGACATAGTAAGATATGTGTAGATGTGTTATGTTTTTTGTGAATAGGGCTGCCTTCAATGATGATTGGAGAAGGGTTTATGTTTAATAGACCGAGAGGTACGTATTCGATAGATCAAGGAGAACGAGTGATACCAGATTGCAGTTAGTGGGTATCTAGTAAGACAGCCGGGTAGAATAATATGCGGAAGGAGAATGGTAAAGCACTGAGGCACTAAGTTTATTAAGGAGGTGCTGTCTCCAGCTGCAGATAGGACACAGAAAAAGATTGGAAAGGAGTATGTTTCGCGCACTTGTCCTTCGCAGAGTCATTATATTACGCATGCATACTAGTCCGATAGCATAGTTTCATTTATTAAAATAGGCAACTCTTTTATACATAGTCGGTTTCAATCAACAAATACATCTTGGAAAAACGGAGTTTTAGAGGTCGTCCTACTAGTACGCATAAAAAGCATGTAGGATAATTTTTTTCCCATGGTAAGATTAATACATATACATGAGTTCAATAAGTGCCATAAACTTTCAAAATTTTTGTCCCCGATACTGACTCATTAAATCAAAAGCCAACTGGGAGTACAAATTGGTTTAATCCTTCCTCTTTAGGGAAGGGCCAGTGCCAGTAGTGTTGTTCTTCGTAAAAGAGGTGCCGGATTAAACTACCGACGAGCTCCGAGAGTCAAGTCATGGCCCTTCCTGTATTGCATAAACGTAAGGCATGTATTAGTTGGTTAGTTGTATAGGTAAAGATACTATATACAATCATTTCTTCTTAGGAGAAGAAGTGGAAAATAGTGAGGTCTAGATATAATTAAGAACCAGAAAGGCATAAACTCTACAAAGAGAAAGTAGTGACGGGAGGATTGTATCCTCTCTGACAGACTCCTGAAGAATTATTTTCGTCAGATATTGGAGTCGGAGAATATCCAACTACTGCTGAAAAGTGGGGCCCTCTGAAGGAGGAATCCTCATTCTGTTATCATTTGAGGATAAGACTATGACGCGATTATAATCTTCTGAAGTGGTAATATTGCGCGATAGGTAAGGGGGGCGGGAAGAGTGATCATGAGTTCGGTTTTGTCCGAGGAAATACGGCCTAGTATATCCAATAGCGCATACTCGGGGACCATATGCGTTTATATTTTGAGGTTAAATTATAATTATTATGAATTATTATAAGGGGCAGAGTTTATAATAAGGACGGTTCATTAGTAGGAGGAAGCGGTCCCATACGTTCCCTTTGAGGCATGCGTTTGAGTTAATAGTAGTGGAAGGATCATTAGAGAAATTAGACTCGAGGTGCAGTTAGGAGATCCTTTGAAGATTGAGAGTTGAAGCATAAGTAAGGAGTGAAACGTTGGGTTATACGTAGAAGAAGAAAAGTTTGAGGAGAAGCCGGAGCACTTATGCAACTACGCTGAGTTACCGTTCCCTCTACTGCTCCCTTCTTCACCATTCCTATGTGATTATTAATCTTCTTTATGCCATTATTTTCTCTTACCCTGCTCCTGTGGTCTGCTGATGCTGTTTCTCTTGTCTAACCACCTTCAGGAGATATAATTTTTGACAGGCATTTTTTACACGCTTGGGGACTTCTGCTACATCCCGAGGGACAGAAACCTCTACAATCGGCGTCTTGCGTCCCGCTTAGGTGATAACCCATGCAAGTCGACGTATTGTCTATAACGCAAAATGTCAGTTTGTTATCCCGGAAACGTTCGCATCTGCCAACACTCTAGGTCTGTCTACCTTTCTTCTCACATTGGAACTGGCATCATTAAATTTGAGAATTTTCCGAAGGAGATTCTGCCTGAAATGAGCGTAACATCTGACCTATGTCGAGAGGGTTGGATGAACGCTCCTTGAAAAGGTTTAAGAAAATAGCATTGATATGTTTTTTGCTATATCATGTTCCAATAATTTGAGAGGTGAAAGGACAAAATTTTCAGCAAAATATTTCAATAACTTTTCGGTCTGAAAGTGTTTAGGAATATTTTTGTAAACTTTAGAAAATATTAATGTCCTTTTTAATTTGTCTGAAAGCTTCTCTCCATGTTGTGCATAAAAATGTCTTTCAAACTCCTGTACTGCCTTGGATACTTCTGTACTGCCTTGGATACTTCAGTGGCATACAATATGAGAGGACTATTACGATTCCAATTTATTTCATCAATGACGTTGCATGTACTAAATGTTGACTCGGCCGTAGGCGGATCAAGAATTTTTAAAAGGTTTCTTGCGAACTCATTCCATGTTTTTGCGAACCTCAGTTCTTCATGTTCATTCATGAATTCTCTACAAGAAGCCCTTAGGCGTTCAACATAAGTTTCTTGAATAAAGTGAAGCCTAAATATTTTTCTCATCAGTATCGTATTCAATCTGACTTTCAAAATAATCTCCAGTGCCAATGAAAGCCACTCATCCTCACAGCGAATACACCAGTAAAAACGCCTTTTGAGTTCCATAAGCTCTTGTCTTATCAATAGCGTCCGGAACGGGGTGTACTCTCGAATTATAGAACGCGGTTGATGTTGCCGGGGGTGGCGGAAGTTCACATTTTTCATGGTCGAGGTCATGATAGGTTGGTTATTAGGTGCAGTAGGAAGCCGGTTGGGAAGGATGGATAGAGCAGAGGGAAATTTGCTGTTGCTGATATAATCGTACAGTGCCCAAGTGACATAGGCCTATAGGTAACCGCGTTATAAGAAGGCGTAGGAATAGCATTATAAGTGATAAGCGTAAGGATAGGAAAGAGTCCCGTATGATAGTTAACTGAAGTAGGGGGAACCCATGGCGACAGGTACTGTTAGCAGGTGAGCGCCATAGTAGTTAGGGTAACTGCAAGGAATAAGTTGGGTTATGGATTGGTATGGATCGAGTAGTACGACTTGCGTAAGGGATTAGACTCCCACCATAGGCTTCCATCCAACGCGAGTTGGAGAGCACATTAACCACTGATCCAGCCTCGTACTTGGAATAGTAAGTCCGGTACCGGCTTCACAGAAGAGAGGAGTATTGGCAGCAAGAAGTAGTTAGTTATGGTAGTGGTCGTATAGTAGTAGCCACTACCTGCAAGTATCTCCTTTCTGCTGATTGTGCAGTCATGGTGATAGAGTTTTTGGGAAAAAAAAATATATAGATATAGTATTATATATATAATTATATCTATATTTAGTTATATATATATATAAAAATATATATATTATATATATATATATATATTATATTAGTATATATATATATATATTTATATTATACTACTATATATATATATATATATATTAATTATTTATTTCTTTTTCCTGCCTACTCTCCCCCCCCCGCCCCCGCCCCCCCCTTTTTTCCTCTCTTTTCCCTTATATATATATTAGAAAATATTATATATATATATAATATAATATATATATATATATAATTATGTATATATATAGTATTTATATATAATTATATTATATATATATATATAATATAATATATATATTAATACGGTTAGGAAAAGGTTAAAAGGAAGAAAAGGTTTCGGAGGGCCTACTCACATACTATATAGCAGGCCTACATAATATATATGTGAACGTGAGGAAAGGTTGGCAGAAAGAAGGAAAATCTTTTTATTCCTGAAAGTACTCCTACTACTATTTATAGAATAAAAGATTTCTTATATTCTCAGGTTCCGTTCTTGTAAAGGAAAAGAAAAGAAAAGAGAGAAAAAAAATCTCTCTCTCTCTCTTCCTATATTATATATATATATTATTATATAATATATATATAGTACTATATATATATATATATATATATATATTATATAGTATATATATATAATATAGTACTACTTATATATATTATATATATATTATATATATATTATGTATGTATATATTAATAATTATAATATATATTAGTATAATAACAATATTATAGAACTTAAGTGCGATATTTCACTGTATAATGAATATATTGTAAATACATCATTATACTATATATATATATATATTAAACAATATATATATATATAATAGTAAAAATATCACGCCTTAAGAGTAAAAATTTAACAAGTAACAAGGTGGTAGTTTCTCAATTTTTGTGTCTCCATTCTGCTGTCCATCAGCAGAAAATGAACATCGCAGCGTTTGCATTTCTATTTATAATAAATAATAATAATTTATTATTATTATTATTATTATTATTATTAGCATAAAAGAATTTGCTTAATTTGTTGGTTATTAATATCACCAAGGATTGTTGGTTACTTGATTTGTTGGTTGGTCGGTTTGTTGGTCGGATGACCAGCAATGCTGGCTCTTTCTTTAGAGAGATCGACCAACAATTTTGCTGGTTTAATTTTAGCCAACAATTTTTATCAATTCTATTATTATTATTATTATTATTATAATAATAATAAGTAGTATGAGGAGTCTTTTATCTTTTGAGATGACTCTACTTATATTTTCTAGTCAAGGGAGTCCTGACTTGGAGATTCACTGTCCCGCCTCTTGTAATAGCGGTATTAGTGGTAGCGATCTTTCCGAAGGAAGGGAGTGGCCTTACTTATACTTTCATATTGGTGGTCTTCATGGTAGTGATGGTGACGTAGTCGGAGTAGTTACTTTTACGAATGGAACCTCGTACAACAACTCTCTCTCTCACTCCATGTAGTCAGTAGAAATCATTTGTAAATCATGTATATATAATAATTTATATTTACACAACTTTTAGAGTAATAAATTGCAATTACAACGACTTCTATTTTTAGAGGAGTTTTTATTTTGGAATGAAAATTTTGATGGCAATTTTTAAGAATTGCTTCGTTGGTAGAAATACGTAGTTTTCTACTTTCTTTGAATATTAATTTATAAGTAAATTAATAGATGAGGTGGGGGGTCGGTAATGAAGATCGTAGAAAGGACGATGCAGTCACCACTATTGCATGAAAAAATATAAATAAAAAAATTTTTTTCCTGCAGAACTGTAGCAAGCGTTATCGAAGATAAGGAAGCATGTAGACATCTGACAAGAAAAAAAAGCTATAAAGGTCGACATATTTAGGCTATATTTAAGTTGTATGCAATAGCTTTTCAGGCTAATTAAACAAATCGTGATAGTTTTAATTCCTTATTTCACCTCTTTTCACAGTAAAATATATTTAATTTATTCTTTTATATAATTAACATTCCAAAACTACTCGAATTATTTTTATTTACTCCAAATTTAAAAAGCCGTTAAATATAAAAATAACAATATCATTACAATATGATATAGGGCCAACACACATCTAAAATAAAAGAGAAAGGGAAAACCCTGAGTATTTGACACATTTTATCTTTCTTGTAAAACCAATCATGACATTAATCTTGTGCATTTTATTTATTAGTAACAATAGATTATACATATGATGCCTCAATAGATAATTTTGATCAACCTACCAATAATTGGATTTGTAAAGTGAGTGCAACAAACCGATTTATTTGAAAATAAGGAAGGAACGGCACGAATTTCACAAATTTTACAATTTAGAGTTCATTTTTTAGAAAAAGTATGTCACTTTTACTATTATTACAAAGTTTTATTTTTTTAAAGCATAGAATGTTTAATGCCTTAACGCTATTATAAACAAGAAAATTATATTAAACATAGGGAATTTTTATATCAATCAATAATTACTTAACACACAAACACCGCCATCACAGAAGTCAGTTACAATTGACTCCGTTTCTGGGCGTTGGATGAAATACGAATTAGATTGATTTGAGGCAAGTCACGGGAGGTATTGACTTTGTATAACGTATACTTATATATTAATATATATATATATATAATAATATATAATATATATATATATTATATATAGCTAATATATAGCTATATATAATAGGTACTACGTATATATTATTATTAGATAAGTATATTATATATATATATATGATGGATATATTATATATATATACTATATATAATATATATATATAATTACAGACTTACAACAGCTCCCAGGAAAGGTCAAGACCCTGTCAAATGGGCCAGAGCTCTTTCTCCAGTCCCCTATGTTCCTTCCAGGACTCGGCTCTCTGCTTCTCGCAAGCATCGATAAGCATGTCCACTGTCTTCCTTAAGAGTCCTCCACCTATATCTGTCCTCCAAACTCCATCGTCCTATGGCCCCTATCTCTCCTCCTGTAATCGCTCTCCAGGTGTCCCCACCAATTCAATCTGACTGCATCTATCTTATTTAATATATAGCCTTCACTCAACCCTCCCTCCTTTACTTTTTTTAAGTTTCTTTGTTTGTCTCCTCTAGTCTTTTCCACTATCACTCTTAAAACCTACTTCTCTGCCGACTGTATTCTACTACTATCCTCTCTTGTGTTCGTACTCCATGTTTCTGCACCATACATAAGTTAATCGGTTGTGTTAACATCGTCGTCGAATATCAGCTTATACGACCTCATACTCATGTTGTCTACGTCTTTCAGATGGGTACCCTGCTCTAACACACTTTCCCCCATATCTGAGGGGCTAGATCTAGAACTTGTTATCATCCTATAGAGCATTTTCTCCTCCCTCTTTCAATATCCATCAAGTATTTGCTTTCTCCAACACTAAAGTATTTCAAGCTCCGTTCACATTCTACTCTCAGCTCCGTCTACTAACACAATGATCTCAGTCCTTTTATGTGTTCATAGTTCAGACAGCCTCTCTAAGAGCTATTGCAAAGGAACATGTTTACCTGTACACGGAACTTCTCAGCCCTATAGCTTCTCTTGCTCCAAGGCATGCCAAGTTCATCTGCGCATGCCCCAGAATGTCAGTCCTCAATCTCCTATAGTCCCCTCTTCTCTCCTTCTTTATCATAACAGAGTCCAGATATGCTTACGCAAGTAAAACAAAATTGTGACAACACGGCTTCCTGTTGTGACCCATTTCTCACCTAAAAACCATTCGCCTTATTTCTCATAATTTGTTCTATACATTACATTTATATTCTTAATAGCGCCACACTCTCCAGGGCTGTCCTCCATCAACTTTTTTATCAACTGCATATTCTTCCTCTTCAAATCTCCATAGTCCTTCCTAGGCACTGAATCAAAGCTTTTCTTAGAGAACTATAAAAGCTACATATGCTCGTTATTATATTCCCATACCTCTTCTAACGTAATTCTCAAGGCGAACAAGAGATCCGTCGTTCTTCTGGGCGACTTCTATACTCGTGCTGCTCTTCTCCGCAGTCTGGGCTTTTACTACCATCTCTCAGTGTTTTCTCTAGTATTCTATTTATGCCAAGTGTTCCAACAAGAATGTTACCCGTATTTGTTACAGAATCCCATCTGTATGCTTTTTTTCCATTATTTCTATTGGAACTAGATTTACTTTCCCACCGTCTGTAGCTTCGTCTGTTCCAACACCTATGAACAAATTTTCAGAAATTCTATCATTTTCTCTAAGTCCCTTTCTTGTTAGTTGTATGGGTATCCCATCTTCCGATTCTTCATTGTTCTCAGAGTCACCTCCACTCCTCCATAGTGATCTCCTTCCTCTTTCCATCCTCCCTCTTCACTATCTCTTCTGCCTCCCATCCCACTCTGCTCATGCTCACATTTAAGCACTATCTTTGAAGTGTTCCGCTTATCGCTCCTGTTTTGTCTGTTGACATCCTCACAAAAATCACTTTGCCTTATCCCTATGAGTATTGCACACTTACTTTCATCTTTGAATCCCTAAGAGGTTTTGTCAGTCTAAAATGCCTCTTCTTTTTTTTTGCCCTCGACATCTTCCATAATTATTCCCACTCTCTCTTTTTGCTGGCTTTTTTCTTTTAACTCATTCTTTTACTCCTCCTCTGTTTTCATATTCTTACTTCCATAGACTGGGCCGTTGTTGTGTGTTTAGTTCAACTTTTTTTCAACGCACTTCTCATCAATATGCTTTTCCGCTCTTTATTGCCTGCCTTCACTTCTTCAGGATCCCACTGCCTCTTGATGTCTTTCAATACTATGACCTCCTACCCAGATAACTTTACCTCAGGTCTTCTCTGCACGCCTTTTTTACTTTTCTTTGTTTCTCCCCCTATCATCTCCGAACTCCTGTCTAATTGTTTCCTAGATTCTGACTTATTATTTAATCAGACATTTCTCTTTTCTTTATTCTGCACCTTTTCTGCCTTCACCTCCAGGTCCGTCCACCATAATATGCTAGTGATCGAAATATATTATATTAATATATGCTAACTCTGAATCCAGGTATCTACTTTCACATTTCTTGTTTTAGCGCTATGCTATCAGCACGAATTATTAAAGTCTATAATAGATCTGCCTCGATCCGAATTCTCTTGTGATATTTGTTCCAATCTATATCTTGTGCAACCATGTGAGTTCACTCATTTTGCAAACCGCTTCATGATATTCATGTCCCTTCGCTTAACAGAGAAATTATCAACTTCTCTCTGCAATATTCTTATCTTACTCTTCCATACTGTCCACCATTCTCTTTCCACCTCGTCTCTTCTCCTCCCCACTCTTGCACTGAATTAAATAAATATTTTACTATAATATAACTATATATATAGATATTGTATATATATTATATATAGCTAGTATATATATATATATAATATAGTATAGTATAGTTATATAGTAATGTATTATATATATATATATATATAATATAATATATTATAGTATATAATATAGTATATTTTTTGCTACATATGTTTCTATATTATACATATATATTATATTATAACTATATTATAGTAATATATATATATAGTATATATATATATTAGTGTATGATATATATATTATATATTATATATATATTAGTATATATATATTATTATATATACTATTAGTATGTATAATATAGTTTTGTTGTCAATTTTTACTTTATATATAAGTATATAATACTATATATATATATATAATTATATATATACTATATATAATTATTAATAATATATATATATGATAATACTATAGTATAGAGTATATATTATTTAGTACTATATAATACTTAATATATATAGTACTATTATATATAATATATATATAGTTTGAATAATTTTTTTTTGGAAAATGTTTCGAGTATCGATTATCGATTTTTTTCCGATAACATCGTATAATGAGAAAAAGCAAATAACAGCGATACCGATACTCGGATACATTTAGGATTTCGGTTTCTAAGCGGATATCCGATAACCAGATACAAATGTATTCGATTCGAATCGTATCGCCGATGCATGTATCTAGATACTGCCCATCACGTGTATAACCAGTAATAGTATAGTATATAATATTATATATATATATATAGTATATATATATATATATATATATATATAATATATATTATATATATATATATTATATATATTATATATAATATTATATATGTATATATATTAGTATAATATTATAGTAATATTATATAATAATAATATATCATATATTATATTATTTATTTCAGGTCACAGAGAGCTTCATAATGTGCTGTAAATCATGTTAATATATAGGGTCTCTTTTCGAAAATAATTATAATAATAATAATAATAATAATAATAATAATAATAATAATAATAATAATAATATATATATACACTTAATATATAATCAATAATAATAATAATAATATAATAATAATGATATAATAATAATATAATAATATAATAATTAAATAATAATAATATGTAGATGGTTGTTATGTTGTGACATTTTATTAAACTATTCACAGTTCAATTTTTTGTATCTTTAAAACTATCCTTCTTTAATTTATTAGTAAAATTATTAAGATTTTGTTTAAAAAAGGTTCAAAAAATTCAAACACTTATTAGGTTAATCCATTACAACTTCTATATTTCAGTTCTGGTTAGAACTTATAAGAAGACATACTTTACCGGATGTCATTAACACAATTATGCTTAGGACGATAATAGTGCAATAGATGGTTTAAGTAGTTTAGTCCGTTTTTGTTGATGCTGTCCTTACAAACACGAAGAATTCTTCACTTTCCGCAGTTTCGATTTGTTAAATATTTGCCTTCAAGAACACAGTAAAAAATTCTCTGCTCCGAAGGTGGACACATTTTTTTTTCCATACGTAAGGTTGACCTATAAAGAACCATCTCTTCACGTGTTTTTTAAGCAAAACTTTAAGTAACTATGTTTTTTAGATATTTTATACACAACGTATTTAAAACTAAAGACTTGTTTGGAACTTTGAGTCAAAACATTAAAAAAAAAAAAAAAAAATAAAAAAATACAGCTCAATTTCTAAGAAGACTCTTTTTATGTAGGACAAATTAAAATTTAAAAAAAAAAATTAAACATATAGAACTAGGATGTTTTATGAAGCAATTCAAACTGAAAGAAACGTCTGTCCAAACTAGAGATAGCGCTAGAGAAGACTCGATACCAGAAAAAGAGGCGATACCGATACCGATAACTTTATTTTTTTTTAAAGGGGGCCGAGCAGCGGATTATTTTTAATTAATATATAAATATCAATTGGTAAGATAAAGATAGAACATTTTGTATATAAGCTGCTAGGGCAACTCAGGATTCGCACTTCCTCTAATACCATATACTTAGGTTATTTATTTCATATTTGGTTGTGCCCTAATATCTATTTGTTTATAGAATTAAAATGTATTTTTTAAGGAATAAATAATGCAAATATAATACTTAAGTAGACTTTTTTTAATGTTTGTGTTTTTCAAAAATTATTCCCATTTCCATTCATTCTCCAGTAAGCATTGACAAAGTTTAGCTAGCTATTAAAGATATATTTTTTATGTTTTGCAATGTAAAAAACATGATTACGATTTACAAGAAGATTCTTTAACGCAGCACTGCTATAGAAATTAACAAAAGAAGTAATTGAAAGAGAAGAGCGGCTTCAATTAATCGGTTCCTGAAGAGCACAAATAATAAAAACTTATTGATTCAAAACATGAACATAATACTAGATTAAATAATATAAATTTGATCAAGACTCCTTCTTAAGGCGTAAAGATTAGATATCCATTTCAATATCAAAGTTCAATAAATTTTCATTGTGATGTCAAAACATCTAAAGCTTATTCCACTAGTGCTCAGATGGCCGATATGTGAGCTTGTTCCCTTTTTTGGGGTGTTTTTACATTCGCACCTACACTAAAAATACTGCGCTCGTCTCGACTGATGAGGGAAGGGGCTGATAAATATTTGCTTGCAAGCACTGAATAATAATGGAAACGCTTGGCCCAATTTTTCATGTCCCACCACGAAATGAAGGAATTCTCTTCAGTAGGTAAAGCATCTCCATGTTTCGTAGAGCTTCATCTCCTCTTTGCAAATTTGAATTATCTTTGCTTCCTTGATGACCGTCTTCAGATTTTTTCGAATGACGG
>JABUQX010116694.1:0-5000 GCA_015478945.1 Trachelipus rathkii
ACGTCATCTTTGATGACCTCATCTTTGATGCCCGTCATCTTTGGATACTATCTATATTGATGTATGCATCTTTGATACATTTTCGTAACCTTTTCTAGACTTTTCTACCCAACATCATAGAACAGAGCTAATATAATGTTTCCCCGTAGTATCATAAAGGCGTACCAATCAGGCGCGCATGCGCCCTCCCGCGGCGATAAGGGCTGACAAAACCCGCAACCCGCAGTCACCCGCCGCGTTCCCCGCCCGCCGCGTTGGCCCGCAGGCGCAAATATTTCCGCGCTCCCGCCCGCCGCGTGCGCCGCAGGCGAATATTCCTGCGGGAATGAAAAATATATATAATATGAGTCATCATTTTTATTCATACTTAAACATTTCAAAGAATTTCTTTTCAAAATATACTATGAGTCATTCATTTTATTTCATACTAAACATCTTTATTAAAAACATTTTCGCGAAACTAAAACTGTAACTCATTACAGACCTTATTATTTAACACATATATTTAATAACATTATTTTTTACTTAATTACTTTTACTTACGATATGCCTATTATGAATTTTTAAAAATTGTATGTTAGAAGAAAAAGCCAAAGTGCCTGATATATAATCATTTTATTTTACACACATTGTACAACTTTTATTAAAAACATATACTTACATACCTTAAAGCAGTAAAATCAGTAAATCAATAGAGGTGTTACATATCAACAAGGGGGGTAGTATGCTTTTGTTTTACTGCTATAATTCATATTGTTTTACTGCTTTAAACTCATATATTTATTATAAATCAGTAAACCATTAAAGCAGTAAATCAGTAAACAAAAAGTGGTGTTACCTAACACCTAAGGTATTAGTAGTGCTTTTGTTTTACTGCTTTTACTGCTTTAACTTTCTGCTTTTCTGCTTTAACCTCACTTCTTACGCTTTTAACTCACATACATTACATACCTTAAAGCAGTAAATCAGAAATCAATAGAGGGTGTATTACCTAACACCTAAGGGAGTAGTATGCTTTTGTTTTACTGCTTTACTGCTTTAACTTTTCTGCTTTTACTGCTTAACTTTCTGCTTACTGCTTTAACTCACATACATACATACCTTTAAAGCAGTAAATTCAGTAAATCAATAGAGTGTTACCTAACACCTAAAGGATTAGTAGGCTTTTGTTACTGCTTTACTGCTTTAACTTTCGGCGTTTTACTGCTTTAACTCTGCTTTAACTGTCTTAACTTTCTGCCTTTACTGCTTTATACTTGCTGTTTTTACTAGTTTACTCATAGTTCTTACTGCTTTAACTGCATATATATTTATTAAATTACGTTTTTATTTGTTAATATTTATTTTATTCTTTTTTATTTTTATTCTAATTATTTATTATTTTTATTGATTTTAATAATTATTTTTATTCTTTTATATTTTTTATTATTTAGCTTTTATTCAGATTATTTTATTATAATATACTATCTATACTCATTGCCATGTATTATCATTTAGCACCACACACCACACACACACACACACACACACACACACACACACCACACACACACACTACACACTTACACTTATACACACATTCAATATGACACTTTTACACACATTCACTATGACACTTACATTTACCCATAGCCACTTACATTTACACTATACAGCACATTCCACCATGACACGTATACACACATTCACATGACACTTACATTTACCCAATAGACACTTAATCATATTACACTTTAACACACTGCACTATGGCACTTAAGTTACCCATAGACACTACATTTACACTTACACACACAACACACACACAAGATACTTTACACACGTAGAGTTTACTTACACTCACACAGTTTTACTTACACTCACCACACACACACACACACACGACACACACACACACACACACGTTTTACTTAAACTCTCGCACACAGATTTACACACGCACACTCACTTACACAATTATAACGTATAATTTATTAAAACATTTTTTGTTTTTAATTAAACACGTACATTTATATTACTCATTCAAATATAACTAAAATTATTTCAAAGTTCTTAAAAAACTTCTATTAATAAATCAATCATTCATCGTTGAGGCAAAGAGTTTATGTCATTTAACCTTTTAATACTTTTTGTTTATTAAATTTATAAACTAATCAAGTTGTTAAAATCAATTTTAACTAAAATTTTATTGAAAATTTATTAAAACAACATATGATCTTTACGTCCTGTAAAGCAATAAATCAGTAAGACCAGCCCCTAGCACCCCTCTACACCAAGCTATGCCACGTTTTTTTCTATTGACTTACTGCTTTACATCATCTTTAGCCATGTAATAAGTATAAAAATAACAAAATAAGTTCTTCTTTACTAACATAACATGTTTTTTATTAAAATCTTTCTAAGTTCTTATTAAAAAATAACCATTATTCACTTACATTTATATATTCGCTCGTGTAACTAAAAATATTTCAAAGTTTTTAAATAATTCGATTCTTTATTATTATTATTATTTTATTATCTATTACATTGACCCAATACCATCACGAGAAAAACACAAAAATCCCGCACCCTTACAGATACGAAAACTGACCTATCTCTGTTAAAATGTTTGTAGATAATTCCTTTTGGATCCCGGGGCGATTTAGGCCTTCCAGTCAAAAATATATTTCAAACTGACCTTTTCTGTAAAATGTGGTGCAATAACTACGTTAGGACCTAAATTTAGGCCAAAATTTAGGATAAGCCTTTTTATATCACAGGCGGATTTAAGCCTAATACCAAGTCAAAAGAATTCCAGTATTGACAAGAATCGAGAATCAATGTTATCAATTTTATAAATATTTATTTCAAACTGAAACATTATGGATCGGTAAGATCCTAATTGAGCAGTAAGAAGGAAATGTTTACCTTTCTTGTTAGTGGACGGAGTAATCCTTATCTCTATATAACCTCGTATGTAGGTCGAGAATTATTTTATCGCTTTTGGTTTAACGGTATGAAAAACAGTTTTCTTCATATCCGAGCCCTACCTCCTGACATTGGATGACAAATTATATTTGAGCAGCGGATGTTTTAGACCCAAACTCATTTTAAAATCATACTCGTTTAGGCTCTTAAGCGGTGCACAAGCTCTCTGGTTTGTTTAAAAAAGTGTTCTATTTTCACTAAGTGTATATCTGAATCACCTAACAAGATACCTCAATCCAAAGACCTTATCAGTCGGAGAAATCAAGATCCCCGGAAGCTAGTTGGTTTCATTCGTATCATAAAAGAAAAACCCGATGGATTTTGAATATTTTTCAAGTGTGCTACCCAATCACCCCTGTTATGAATACCAAGCCCGTTATTTACGTGGAGTCCAGATGAATTACTTTGTATATTTAATCACACTGAAGAGTGGCTTACAGAAAACTTTAAACCAAGCTCAGCTTTAAACTGGACCGAACAGTTTATTAACCTGTTGCGAAGAAACCAGCAAAGCCCAACTTAACTTCTGAGCATATTCTTTAAACATCAAAACATAAATCAGTTTGGGCAAGTTAGATTATGGGAGAGAAATAATGAATCAGCAGTATTTGAACCTACATCATTTGAATTCTACATTTCAGTCTAACACAGATAAAACCGATGTTAGAGGTACGAAAGCGAACCGTGGAACTGAAAGAAGAAGACTATTTTGTGTTTATATAAGACGTAGCTTAATTCAATTACATGCCTTTTAATACCAAGGAATACCTACGCATTAAGAAAACCCTGATTGATGCATCCTACACACATCAATCGATCGCTTCCTAAGTTTCTATAGACGTACAAAAATTCATTTATCTACTTAGAAACCAATGGCAGGAAAGTATTTATGCAGGTGAATCCAGTAATAAAACTATACTATATACTCTAGACGGAAAACTTTTACGTATTGTGCTAACTGATAGGTCATTACTGGAGCATACGAAACATATTCATCGATAATTATATAATGGGATTGGATATTTGCAAAATTTAGAGAGTTTTCATATAAAATAGGCTAAACATCATGGTGAAAATGTATTGGAAGTGTTATAATAATACATATTCCTGTATTATAATTTAATGGGAACCTTATAGTATATATATAATATATATAAAAACCATTGTAAATATATTTAACACTCTTGTATATATATATATCATAATATATATATAATATATTATATATATATATATAAATATAATATATATTATATATATTATATATATATATATATATATATATATATATATATATATATAACAATATTATATAATATAATATTATAAATATATATATATAAACATTGTAAGTTAATGATTATTAAAATTCTAATTATATAGTAAAGTTTTTATTATCCCTACTTTTTACTTCTTAAATAAATGATTACTCGTATGGAAGAGTTTAAATAAACTGAAAACTTGGTCCTCAGGATATATAAAAAACACTGTTCTTTTTCATACCTTAAAAACCAAAAAAGCGATAAAAATAATTCTCGACCAATCACATACAGGTCATATAGAGATAAGGATTGCTCCGTCCACTCACAAAAAGGTAAACATTTCCTTCTTACCTGCTCAAAGGATCTTACCGATCCATCATGATGCCAACTTGAAAAATTATTTATAAAAATGAATAAACATTGATCTCCGATTCTTTTTTGGGGGGCCGATTATCACTGGAATAGCCTTTTGAACCTGGTATAGCTTAATCCGGCCTGTGATCACAAAAAGGCTTATCCCTAAGATTTAGGCCTAAATTTAGAACCTAACGTGTTATTGCACCACATGTTTACAGAAAAAGTCAGTTTGAAATATATTTGACCTGGAATTAGGCCTAAATCGCCCCGGATACAAAAAGGATTATCCTACAACACATTTTACAGAAAGAGAGTCAGCTTCTCGATCTGTTAAGCGCGTGAGTCGCTGGCGTGCTTCGTTTTTGCTGTTTTTTCTTTAGTTGATGGATGGTTCAAGTACATAGGATAATAAAA
>JABUQX010116694.1:17500-32153 GCA_015478945.1 Trachelipus rathkii
TGATGTTACTTGGAGGCTCCTATGACTCAGGGATACTTCAGTTGAATGCCAAAATACCCCAGTAGGAGTTCCAAGCATCCTTTAATGTATATTCTAATACGTACCGAGTTCCCCCAAAGGACTTTGGAAAGATATCATTTGAAAAACATCCTAAGGTGCTTTCTTCTTTGGGGGGAGTCGAAGTGTAGGTCGGAAGGTATAAGTGTTTTGTAAATTGTCTTGCTGCTCAGCTGCTGACATTGGTAAGAACCCAGGCGTGGGTGAATTTTTTCTCTATTCATAGCGATGCTTGTTCCTGTAACTCCTGACTACTCTAGCAGAATGCTACGCGGTTTCTCTAGTAGGAGTCTCAAACACCTTTGCATTTATTCAATATATATATATTATATATATATAATATATATATTATATATATATAGCACATATTACATACCATAATCACACATAATATATATATATATTATATTAACTATATATATATATAGAGAGAGAGAGAGAGAGAGAGAGAGTTTAAAATTTATTTGTTGGTTTAAAAAATTAATTTCTTGATATCTTTTCCACCTTTTCTAAACTGTGAAGTCGTGATCCTGTTGAAGTATTTATAATGATGCGATTGATAAGGAATCTCCCATTTAGAATTTTGCTTTAGTTCAATTGAGAGGATGCATCTATAGGAATGAGAGAGAGAGTAAAGGAGTAAATTTAGCTTGGAAATTAAGTGACTCCAAAAGCTAACTTAATTACTTCAAATATAATGAAATCAAATTAAAATTAATAAAGAATCTTATTTAAAATAATAAGGTAAGAAATAAAAAAAAATATGATAAAAAATCAAAATTAGACTCTTGTTAATACGCTTAGTAATTAATATAAATAGAGAAATTTTAAACAAAATAGAATTTGTACGAAAAAATCTGAATGAGTAGGTCGCCAACCATGGTTTAACTATGATGGGGCTAAATTTAATATGAAAGGCTTTTGTAACACGTACCAGCCTCCTTCAGGACACGGAACTACTTGTAACTACCTCGCATATAGTAGTGATTAGTATCATATATATTTTATAATTTATTGAGTAACGGACCATCTATACAACATAGAGAATCCCACTTCTCACATAATCTTATATCATGACCTAGCAACTCCATAATATATATATAGCTATATATTATTTAGACAGCACACATCATACCCACCTAACCTATTATTTTAGAATGAACTAGTAAAATCATATATATCATTTAACATTTTACATATAAACTATAGATAACATATATAATATATTATATATATCTACTACACATGATTGTGTGTGATTTAGTAGTAATAGTGGCATTATTGTATTCACTTTAAGAATCAAATATCAAATATTATCAAACAGCTTTCCATTACCCACAAATTCAAAATAAAGAAGAATATGAGTCGGTTATATATTTGGAACTGGCTTTTCTCGTAAAAGAAAAGACAACTGTTGCTTTCTCTTTAACTTTGTCCGGGCTCGAAAGCATTTATGAAAACACTTGTGGAAAGTACGAAGAAAAGGGATTTATTTTTGAAGGATTGTTCTCAAAAGCGTCCGTCAGAAAGTCGCATTTTAAATGAGGTCGTTTTCGTAATGAAAAGTGTAATTCCTAGTTTTGATGTATAAGCTACCCTAATGAACCCATCAGTAATATATTATACTATACTATAAATATTGTATATATAATATAATTATATATAGTTATATATCCTATAGTAATCATTATATATAGTATATATAATATATATATATAATACTATATATAATCGGGGAGGGGAAGGCAGCCTTTGGTCTATGCAAGACTCTAAATGTGTATATTGAGGGGGTCAATATGAGTTGGAACACATATCTTCGCTTTATTCCTCCCAATAATTCGTATCTCTATCATGCCTCCATATTTTGATGCACAGAGCGGTATTCCAGCTATCTTCGACAGTCAACAATTGATGCTTTACAGACATTCTAGTACCTGTGTTTCTTCTTGACAACGTGATATTTTATTTCATGACTAAAGTATGAAGCTCTTTGCGCTTTAAGACATATCTTTTTCGCCTCATTTTGAGTGTCCCAACTTTCCGGAGACACCTCTGAGCCATTCCTCTTCTCCACGAATTTTTTAACACACTTCCTATTGAAACTTCATTTATGCTTAATATTATTTACTAATTTCTTTCTAATCCATCTTGTGAGTCCTCGTCTCTCTATCTCCTCTACTCTCTCTCTTCTCTCCTCTCGTCTCTCTCTCAATCTCTCTCTCCCTCTCTTCTTCTCATCCATCTCTCTCTCTCTCTCATCTCTCTCTCTTTTTTCACCTCTCTCCCTCTGAGCTAATTGCTTAGAAAATTGTATGATCCTGATGGTATTCCACCTAGGCTTCCGAATTTGCATCGTACTTTCGTAAAGTATTCCGTCTCTGTCTATCGACTTCAAGCTTTCCTTCTTGTTGGAAGTGTAAGGTCATTAAACCTGGGTCTAAAAAGTGAGACCCAACTCAGCTCCTAAAAACGTCTAATCGCTTTAATCTCGGTTCTTTTTAAAGATTTCGAATCTATCCCTAAAAGAGAGTTTGGAAACATCTTAAATCTTCTAATCATATCTCAGATCGCTAGCATGTCTTCCGTAAGGTGCCCTCTACTGGTGATCTACCTTGGAAACGCGTCATCGTCATTGACGTGCATTTTTGCTATTGCAAAAAAGAACCAAAATCCTCCACAGTTGGGGATATTAACCAAGCCAGCTGCTGACATGCCTCAAGTTTTTTCCTAACGATAGTGCCCTATGGGGAAAAAGCGCCGAAAGCAAAAATATGCACCAAAAACGCTAAAAAGTACCAAAAACATGATTAGGTAGCCAGATTTAGCGACAAATATGGTTCCTGTCGATAGTGCCTTCCTTACTATTAGTATTTTAATTTCATGTGTTTTTTACTAGGTCGTTATTAATAATGTATTTATTAATTTTCATTATTAAAACATTGCTTTTAAAGCTGCTAAATATAAAACATTAGGAATCAAAATTTCATATTTATAACGTTTGTCTATGACCGAAATTATCAATATTGCAAACGCCTGACGATGAAATAATTCGTGAGGAAAGAAAAACGAAAAAAAGTTCGAGAAATGAACCTGAAAAAAGTTATGAAATCTCCAATATTCATATTTATAAAATATTCAGAACCTATTTACTGCCAGATGCTTCTTTTTTTAAAAATATTTTTTAGGCTTAAATGAATGGGATTATGGTGCTGAAGCAATATTTTATTATTTTTCCATGCACTCGCTGGTCGGAGGGTAAGGGAAGCCGAGTCCCACTTGGGCAAAAATGCTCGTGTCTCATGCATCCATTATCCACTACGAAATCTCAACAAAACTATACTCACTATATACTATATATAATATATATATAATATATATAATATATAAATATATTATATATATAACATTATATATATATATATATATATATATATATATATATATATATATATATATATATATATATATATATATATATATATATATCGTGCTCAACGTTAACGCGACTAGGTCGCGAGGTACAAGGCTATGGTTCGATCCCTCGCTTGCATCCTAGGTACCAATTGCCTAGAGAAGTTGCCCTCATTGAATAGGGCTATGTCTATGAGATGTCAACTTTTCTTTAAAAAAAATATATAAGTATTTTTATATATATTTTCTGTGATATTCTTTAAATTTTAGTAAGGAATAAATGTAGAAAATTAAAATGAAAGAAAAGAACAAGTATGAAACACGATTTTATCACAACTTCTAATTGTTTATTAATTAACCACTGACCAAAATTTTTATTTGTTATTTTTATTAAACATATTTAGGAACGTGACGTTGAATTTTGTAAACAGAATAAAACTCATTGAAAAAAACCTTGAAATTAGATATAAAAGACTAAAATGAAAATTAATGATGCTTCACGGAGGGGACAAACCCCAGAGCAATAAAAGACAGGAAGATGTAAATGATTTTCGGACCTTAGGTATTTCGCGGCTACTTTTCACTTTTTCTACGAATTAAACATATTCGGACGAGTTTTTTTAATTAGAACTAAATGTAAAAATTGTGAAGCTTTAAATATGACATAACTTGTTCTTTACATATACATATATATAATAATAAATTGATATTTGATATTTTTATATATATTTTATTTTTTGATCCGGGGTGGTGGCTTCGGCCTCCCCCTCTATATCATCCCCCACGCTCCCCGCTAAAGCGGGGTGCCCCGCTCGCTATGCTCACGGGTCCGTGGTGGTTTTTTTTTTAAAATAAAAATACTCCCAAAAATTATACTAATAATAATTAAATAAACGAGAAATAAAAATAAAAGAAATTAGAAAAAAATCAAATTCATATTAAAGTTAAATAATAATAATAATAATAATAATAATAATAATAATAATAATAATAATAATAATAATAATAATAATAATAATAATATTAATAAAATAAAAAAAACTAAAAGCGTATTTAAAATTCAGTTGACAATTCACAAATTCAAACGCCATCAACTTTTATAGGGACATTTAAATTTTTATTTGATTACAATACTTTTACATGAAATTTTATATAGAATAACTTTCTAGCTTCACACTTTTTAAATTTAATTCTTAACTCGTTCGAAAGTATTGATATAGTAGAAGAAATGATATGTGGCCGCGAAATACCTTAGGGCCTGATTTTTAAATAGTGAGTAATGAAGTGCACTATTTTTGCAGATGCTGTAAAATGGAAGATGTGGTAAAAGTGCGATAAGAACGTTATATAAATAACGACAATCTCATTACAATGGTAATGGTAAGGAAGTAGAATATTTTATATAAAGTGTCGTTGGAGTAGATATATTTAGTTAACTGTTTAACTTTTATCAAAACTTGTTGCAAAGTGAAGTTGTACCTTTTACAAAAAAATGTAGGTATTATAGGTAGAGTTGGAAAAGTCTTCTTGGTTAGAAGCAAAATTTGAAAGAGTGCACTAAGAAAAGGCCTGAAAGTTTACCCACTTATGGTAAGATGAAGAGCATAAGGCGATTGGGATGAATGCTAAAATAGACTGAAGATGATGAGATTTTCTGTGGGTGGATGGAAAGGGATGGAATAAGAACAGCTTAGAGTGGATTGAGAATCAAAGGTTTTAACTATTAATGAAGCGATATTGAAGTTCTGAATGGAATTATTCAGTGATACGGATACTACGGAAGGATTGTCTCCTGAGATTGACATGTATGGAAGCTGAGACAGGATCACATTTGAGTACATGAGTATATCCGTGTGTTTCAGCTGTGTAGCATGAAAAAAATCCCTTAAGGCCATTATTTATTAATTTAAAATAAAAAACAAAAAAAAGTTTCAAATAATAACGTTTTACAAAGCCTGAAAATTAAATTTCACTGAGGTTGTTGAGGGAACGTTATCAAATTTTTATTAAATTAATTTTGCAATAAAAAAATTTAATATTCTTTTAAAAGTTCATATTTTGCATATTGTGGGCGAAAAAGATTGTATCTTTTCGCCAGTGACTTTTATTGGAAGAAGAGCAGTGAGACAAACATAGGACAGACAGACAGACAGACAGACGCGGAAAAACCGACAGACACACAAACAAATAGACAAGCACAGACGCCCATACAGACTGGCAAACACGGATATACAGATAAACAAGCAGATAGACAAATACACACACACGAACATACAGACCCAGAGACACACAAACAGAATTACAGCCAAATTAAAAAGAGACAAACTGTACTTAGCAACCCGACGTTTCATGTGTGAATACCACGTGAGTTATGTGAATATTCAAGTAAGTATTTCCTGTAAACTAATTACGTTTGTAATTTATTAACAAGGGGAACAAAGTTCACAAATTATTTATTACGAACGATGTTCTCGCCTCGTCTTTTTTTTCTTTTATAAACTCATATAATAAAAGTTAGCCGTTGGCGGGGGGGGGCGGTTGTATTTAAATAATTAATTGCGCTTCCTTATTACCCATCCTATACAGTTGACGGGTTAGCAGATATATATTATTTATTATTTCAGATATATAGGTATATATATATATATATATCCGCGATACCAGATGTTAAATATACATAATATACTTATATAGTACTATACATATATGATATCATGATATATAGCAGCTAATATATATATATATATAGGATACATTATTATTTATTCAAATGAAATGCAATAAAACTTAAAGTTTTGAGAAAGACTCCTAAAAATGGATTGTATTTTGGCTATGTAGTGGTGCCTAGCACCTAAGGAAAGGAATGGTATCTTTAAAATCTCTCTCTCTGAATGCTAAGTCTGACTCGTCCTTTGTGTATTCCATGGGAATCATTTTTTCCTCGGCTCACTCGCTCTCGTAATTTTCGAGATCTTGTCTCCTTATCCTCTCTCTCTTTCTCTTAGCGCGGGCTTAGCGTCTCCTCAATGCCCCCTTGCATTCTCTCCTCTCTTTATATATTATATTATTAGATTATATATATATATTCTTGAACCATATTTTATATATATATAGTATAGATATATATATGCACTTATATAATATTATATAATAATATATCATTAGAATTATTATTATAAGTCTTTAAATTTAAAATATAAATTGCTGTATGTGGTTGTAGGTGTGTAGTGTGCGCGTGTGTCTGTGTGTGTAATCCCTCCCAGATGTCGCTTCTCAACAAACGACGACACAAACAGTCCAATCAGAGACGCTTTGAATTCACGACACCTTAGAAAGTCAACCTTTGGATACACTTTCTTTAACAGATCTCGGGGCCCGACCTGCAGTGGTGGAGAAATATTTCAAGGTCGCTCGCTTCTCGTAGAAGGGGAGAGGGGGGCACAGAGTAAGTATATATATATATATATAATATATATTAGAATATAGTATTTTGCTGATGTAGCTATATAATATTATATAGTTATTGTATCACTATTATATATATATATACCTACGGTATATATATAAAATTTTGTCACTTATATATATATATACTATAGTTATTATATATATTATGAAAAGAGTCAGAAAGTTCTTGAACTGAGCTACCACCAGTCTTTATATCCTACAATGTAATAAGCGCGTGTTGTGGGAATGTTGGGCAGACATGTAAGAACGTGTATCAGCAGCGTATGACAATGCTGAGCATGTGTCCGTGTTTACAATTCAGCTTGCTTTGAGGCACTGTCGCTGTGTGTTGCCGGAAAGAGTGCTAATCAAAATTGCCGCATCAGAGCAGAGGGCAAACATTAAATTCTGTGTGAAATTACGGAAAACGTTTACAGAAAATTCAATTGATAAAGGTGGTATGGTGATGAATCATTAACGGGAACCAGAGTTTACGAGTGGTATACGTGCTTTAAAGAAGGACGGGAGTCGTTGGAAGAGGATGGGGGTGTCGGAAGACCATCAACAGAGCGTAATGATGACACCATTGCAAGAGTACGGGAGGTAAATTCCGAACTGAACTCGGAGGCTAAACCATCGATGTGTCGCCAAATGTTGTCGGGATTTCTCCATGGTAGTTGTCAACGTGCGATCCTCGCACAAGACTGAACATGGCATCGCGTGTGTAGCGCAGCTTTGTGCCCAAGATTTCCTCACACACAGGATGCAGTTGTGAAGAGTGGTCCTACATAAGCAGATAGCTCATTGCTATGGTGGATGCGGATCGAGGATTGTTGAGACATGGTGTTACCTGTACGACCCTCAAACGAAACGTCAGACCTATGAGTAGAAAACTCCAAGTTAACCACGGAGGTTAAATAATGAAAGGTTCGAGCAGATCGCTCAAAGGGGGAAGTCATGCTGGAGGTCTTCTTTGACATTAGAGGTCTCGTGCACTTTGTGTTCATACCTCAGGGTCGTACAATTACCAAGCATGTGTACATTGATATTATCCTTCGTCTTCGGGGCGCAATCCAACGCAAACGTCCTGAGCTTTGGGAATCGAAAAATTGAGTATTGCCACTCCATGGACAATGCCCCAGGACATCGTTCACCAGTCCTGGTTCCTGAATATCTGAGAACAGTCCACGTACCTGTGCTTTCTCAACCTTCTTACTCCCCAGATTTGGCTCACGCTGATATCTATCAAAATAAGGATTTGCCACAGGAGAGAGAGAGAGGAGAGAGAGAGAGAGAGAGAGAGAGAGAGAGAGAGAGAGAGAGAGAGATGCAAGTGCAAATTTTTTATTTTTTTTTTACTAATTAATGTTATTTTACAAATTTACCTCGTTTTTTACAATAGTTTTTTTCATATAACTGTGCTGTACAAATAACTGGTTTCTAATTTTTTTTTTTTTTTTTTTTTTATTTTTATTTTTTTATTTTTTTTGATTTTGTTAATGTTGAGTAGGGAACAAAAAATTCGGAAGCGTAAGTTGTTCCAAACATTGTACATATTCTTATTCTAACTAAGTCTTTAGAATTTGATAATCTTTTTAAAATAAATAATAAAAAATAAAGTAGTAAAATAATATACTGTTTGGTAAAAGTAATAAATATGAAAAAAATTTAAAACAAGAAACATACAAGTTTTTTGTAACATTAAATGGTCCGAAAAAAGCTGTTTTATATTATATATATATAATATATATATATATATAATATATATAATTATATATATAGTAATATATATATATATATATAATATTATTATATATATTATATAATAATAGCTATATATATATATATATACCTATATAATATATACTATTATATATATAATATAATTATTATATATATATATATATATATTATTATATTATATATATATATAATAATTGTGTGTGTGCGCATTCTAATCCATAATAATATAATTATTTATACATATAATTGAGTGGTTTGATAATTTTAAGTATCTTTGCACTTGAGAGTAGATTAAACCTTGAGTTTAATAATGATATAAAGGTCTGGTAAAAAATTTTCATCAGATATCAGTATCAGGGCTTTTTTTTCATTCGTTAAAGAGAGTAGTACGCCAACCTATGTTTTCAAAATTGTATACTTTCCTTTGTTGTACATAATAGCTATTACATTTTATTATATGCGGTGGAAAATTCCGTGCAGTCATTAATTCCCCCTAGATAAGACCGTGCATATTTGTATCCTTGTATAAAGAGGGTTTGACTAAACTAGAATCAAATCTAGAAGATCTACGTTTCCTTTTCTTCTATGAATGGATTTTGAAGTTTTGATGACGTCACAAATAACCGCAAATTTTACATGGTTTAATGTGCATCATTCTCACTAGTACGAATAAATAAACATAAGGGGAATATATTATTTGCTTGTTTTAAATTTTGATATAAACGTTCTATCATTATTAAAGCGTTTGCGACTTGTGGGTTTATTTAGGTTAAATCTTCGATTTAAAGATCGAGTCAAATGTGTTTTAATGTTTAAATTATTTTTCGGCAAAATAAGCATGTTGTTTGCTTATATATAATATTGTTTATTGTTTCTGATATATATATATTTATTATATAGTATATAATATATATATAATATTATATATATATATAATATAGTTATATATATATATACTAATTATACTATAATATATTTATATATATATATATATTATAATTATATCACAGCAGTGGCGTAATCCAGGGGGGGGGCCAAGTGGGCAATGGCCCCCCCCCGAAATTTTCCTACAGCTAAAAATTTCTAGCCTCTTATCAAATCCGTTAATAATATAAAGTGGCAGAAATTAAAATTAAAATAAACGAGAAAATTAAAATTAAACAAGTAAAAATTGTAAATTAAATTAATTAAATTAAATTACTTAAAAACATTTAATAAACTTAAATTAATTTATCATAGGTACGGAATTTAGCAATAAGGGAAAAGTGGAAATAATAAATATCTCTGGAAATAATTCAAAACAATTATTGTCCTAATCAGGAAGGCATATTGCACGTAATAAAATATATTTTATTAAGTGCAATAGCAATTTGTAAAAATAGGTTTGGCATGGATTACACAAATGTCGAATTGTTATGTTGAAAACCGAGAAGAATGAAGGAAAGGGAAGCTTAATGAATTAGGTGTAAAAAAAACTATATCGTATTTGCTTGCTATAGAAAGCCTCATTGAATCTCAAAAAAACAACGAGGCCAACTAAATAGCTCACAAAAATCGGTGGAAAAGAGAGATTTGCTGAAGAAAAGCCGGTTCAAGGAAAAATCGAGAGCATCGAGAAACAGATTGACAGCCAGAAAGAAAAGGGGGGCCGAGACAGTAGAAAGCGCTAATTCCAATTGTTGAAACAATTCGATTCTGTGTTAAGCAAAATATAGTTACGTGGCAATCATGACTCAGGTCGAATCGAACTCTCTTGGCTGTGGTGTGAAACGATGGCACTTTTCGGGTCTTTTAAGATATCGTGCTAATATTGAAATATAACACTTTCAGAACAATTTAAAAACTGTGGGTAGAAATTACATGTAATACCAATTTCACAGTCAAAATGCTCTAAATTCAGTCATTTTGCGCATTTCATTCAACGTAAAATTCGCTGGCAAAACATAAATAAATAGTAATTTGTAAATTTTTTTACTGTCGCTAAGCCGAGGAGACGACCAGATGTGTCCCAGAAAGAACCAATTTTCGTTGAGCGTTACGTTGATATTGATACTCTCTCTCACCGGTCAAGAAGATTTTTTTTTGTGTTTCGTCTCAGTATATGATTTGACGGGAATAAGTTCTTGCAAATTAATCTGAAAGGAAAAGTAACTGACTTGGTTTGAATACATATGATCTAAGAGGACAACGGTATGACGGTGCAGCAGCAATGATTGGTTGAGTTCAGCAGTGTGTCAAAAGTAATAATAGGGTAAAATGTTGTCAAAGCTTATTTATACTCGCTGCTTTTGGCATTGCTTAAATTTAATGCCTTACAGGCGCTTCAAGTTCAGAATATTCGAAATGCAATTGGAAATAATATCAGAGTGTTGTACATTTTTTATTGTAAGTGCTAAAGGACAAAAGTTATTTTAGAAAAAAATAGAGAGCTATTCTCTAAGAGTAGCAAAGAGATTACACAAGTTGGCGAAACTCGGCTTTGTGCCATGAGGCAGAGAATCGGTTTTATTATTTAATGAGATGATAAACCCGATAATAGACTGTTGGAAGCAGGGTGGTGGAGTCGGTTCAAAAATTTTCCAGACTCCGGCTCTGGCTCCGACCCGGCTCCACCTCTTGAAAATTACGGACTCCGACTCCGACCTCTTTAATAATACCGACTCCGACTCCCGACTCCGACTCCACGCTTTTGAAAATTACCGACTCCGAGTCCCGACTCCGACTCCACTCTCTAGAAAATTATCTATAGTAAAAATTATATATATATATATATATATAATATATATATATATAATATATATATATATATATATATATAATAAAGAAATTTAAAAAATAAAATAAATGTATTTAAATTATAAATTATAATTTTAAAATATTTAAATAATAAATTAATTGAAAATACTAATAAATATATATATATATATATATATTATATATAAATATACTATATATATAATAATTATATATATATTGAGAGGTATGGTTTGCTACCATGTGTTCATGTATAGTAGGAGACTAGTGGTTTGGAATAAGAAGGTATAGCGATCTTAAGTAAAATGAGGGTTCAGAATGGACATCTAGGGTGTGTTATGTGAGAAGAATTGATAAATGAGAAATGAAGTATTAGAGAATGTGTGGTGTGGGTAAATTAGAGAGAATAAATGAAAGTAGTTGAGATGGTTCATCATGTGGAAAGGATGGATGATAGTCGGTTGTTAAGCGGATGTATAGTGGTGAGTGTGCCTGGGAATCGAACAACGCTCTGGGAGACCGAGGAAAAGTGGATTGAGTCAGTAAAGAAATGCCTGGAGGAAGAGAAATGTGAGTTTGCAGAGGCGAGAAGAATAGTGCATAATAGTGGTGAATGCGGGGTTTGTGAGGGGTATGTTGTGGCTCACCTGGCCAAGGGATTAGCCCCACATTTAATGAGATGCCAATAGTGAGGGTCCGTCGCTGTCCCGTGTGAGGCTCTTAACGTGGTTTTTCTGAAATGCGACCGAGTTCTCCCTAAAGGTATAAAGGGGCGGTAAAAGGGGGCCTTTCTTCTCGACTTTCGTCATATTCCTTCTACTTCTTTCGTTTCTAAGTGCATGCTACGCACCTAAACCCCCAGTCTTGGGGAGAAGAAGGTGGGTGATGATGAAAAGATGATTGATGTTGATATATATATAATATTTTATATATATATATATAATAATATACTATAATATATATATATATATATTATATATATTGTAATATAGTATGTATATATAGTAGCTATATATATATATTATATATTATATATATATTGAGTATAATTATATGTATATAATATGGGCAAGTAGTCAAAAAACAACATAGCATTGCTAGATCTAAGAATATAATATATATATATATATATATAATATATATATATATATATATATATATATATACATATATATATATATATATACTATAATATTATTATTATAGTATATATAGTATATATACTATATATATATATATGGCAGAATAAGAAAAAAAATTTCGGGGTGTTTTAGATTAAGAATATTATAATAATAATATATATAATATATATATATATATATATATATATATATATACTATAATATATATATATATATATATATATGAAATATATATAATATATATATATATATTATACTATATATTAATATATATATATACTGTATATATATTATATATATGATATATATATATATATTATATATATAAATATATATATATATATATATATATATATATATATATATATATATTATATATATATATATATAAGATATATATATATATTAATATATATAATATATACATATAATATATGTTATAATATATATATATTAATATTTATATATCATTATATAGTATAATATATATATTATATATTATATTATTATATATATACGAATATATATATACTATATAATTAGAATATTATATATATATATATATCATTATATATATATATATATATATATAATATTACTCAATAAAGGTGAAAAATAATGGTAACATTACAATAATAATTTGAACAATAAAAAAGGTATTTTATTCATATAAAAAAATTCTTAATTTTGATTCTCTTAACAGCAAAAATGATTGATAACTTCCTTCGTATATATATGGTGAAGCTATGATGAACACTCATTAAAGCCAGTTCTGCTAGATTTTCTTCTCATGTAGAATTGAAAAAGGTTGCTTTGATCTTTCAGAAGGTAGTGAATATTTGTTTTGGATTCACATTTGGGTGAGGAAATGCTAAAATCCTTAAGCACATACTAAATATGACCTGGCATATATCAAAATTTATTTCCTCAACAAATAGCAAAATTTGAGGAATAGTTGTTCGTGATGTGAATAGTAACTTTATAAAGATGTGTAATATGGATCTTGATTAGCGAACTTGCTCCTCTAAATGGTTTGAAAATTATCATAGAATATAAATTGTAAGTGCCTATTATCTTTCCACTATTTTAAATCGATTCTCCACAAGAGTGGCATTATAATTTTCTCTTCATTATCAGAAAGCAGAAGTTCTGTGCAACTTCCAAAATGTTTGAAAATGTTTCGTTGATGTTTGCTTGAAAACTTCTAAACCAGACATCACATTTCCATATGATTAGACAGTTGAGCTTGTTACTACTAATTATGGAGAATGCAAAAATGGAAGAGCATAATAGTGTTTGAGAATAAAGTTTAAAGACATAAATAAATAAACTTATAGCAATTTGCTTTTGCTAAAAGACTTGAAAAGATCTAATAAGTTTTTTATAAAGGTTAATATCTTGATCCATCTGAAGCTCCTCTTAGCTTCAACAATGCTTTAAAAATTCATAGGTTCGTAACACCATCGGAAATTTTCCACCTACCTGTGTTCGCCCATTTCGTGAGAGCTTTGTCCTTCTTGGTGTCTGGGAAAATTTTTCTTTTTTTTCTTTTAAAATAGTAGCCCGGCTTGGCAATCTAAAATAGCATATAGTTGCCTTCGATGTGCCATAAAGTTTTAATGAGTTGTACTTCCATGAATGTGAACAGTGATGAAAATCTAACGCCGCTGGATATCTTTCGGACAGCTTAAACACCTCTATAAACATTTCTTCATTGCTTTTACACCATCATATCGTTGTCAAATCAGAAAGTTAATATTATATCAAAGTTCGGAGTATTTACCTCAGATAGAGATAAGGAAACAAAGCACCAGTTAGAGGCAACATGGATCTATCAACAAAGAAGCAGTCACTAAAATTTATCAATCGTAGCTTCAAACAAACACAACCTACACCACACCTTAAAGCCTGTTTAATTTCCTAAACAAAGGTCAATATAATATATACGCAACTACTACCAAAGGTAAAATCTTTAGCCTAAGGTTCATGCTAACCACACAACAAGCTTTAATAAGTTTATTGTGATACTGGTAGATACAACATGCGGTTTACTTTAATAACTAACTAAACACCCGCCACTTTGGCTACGTCAGAATATA
>JABUQX010116695.1:5000-10000 GCA_015478945.1 Trachelipus rathkii
CAGAGAATATGGAACTGTAAATTTCTGTACCAGACACTTACAAACATAAACTAATTAAATTCCATTGCTTAAAGAAATAGTGATAATTATAATAATAAGCAGGAGAAGTAAACATAGATGTAGCACAGAATTTAATAATGAGGGATATAAGATTTTACAAAAAGATCGACAATAAACTTAATAAACAACAACCATCCAGTCAATAAAAAGATCGATAATAAACTAAATAAACAACAACCATCCAGTCAATAAATAGATCATCTTTGGAGTCCCATCAACGTAGAAGTCTTCGTTTTGTTTGAAGCTCACCTGAAGAGGCCCGCGTGGTGGAAGCCGGCGATAGATTTGTGAAAATAAATAATTAAAAGTTGTTAATTCTTTAAACTAATATAAATATGTTTGGAAATAGTTTTTATGTTATGTTAAAACAATACAAAGTTTAAATTTTAAAGAAAGTGTGCATTATATAAGCGGCAATTTGCGTTCAGAGATAATATATATATATATATATATATATATATATATATATATATATATATATATATATATATAATTTTAGGGGAGTATTATGTGTGAGACAAATTGCTAAAATGAGGAATGAACGTGTTAGGGAACAGTGTTGTGTGAACAAAGATGTAAAGAAGAGATTGAATGAGAGTATGTTAAGATGGTTTAGTCATGTGGAAATGATGAATGATTTTTGTTTGGTTAAGCAGATATATTGGTGAGTGCGCTGTGAATAGATATGGTGGAAGGCTGAAGAAAAAGTGGATTGAGGCAGTAAAGGAATATCTGTAGGAGAAGAATGTAAGTTTGTCACAGGCGAGAACAATGCATAATAATAGGAGTGAATGTCGTGGTTTTGTGAGAGGTGTTGTGAGGGGTTTTGTGAGAGGGGCATGTTTGTAGGATTGACCCAGGGGATGCACCTTACATTGACGAGATACTATAGTGAGGGTAAGTCGCGGTGTTGTGAAGACGGGTGAATATTAGTCTGCGATATATTCGCATTTAGGGGTATAAGGGAAAGGAGCGGGGCTTTTTATTCGACTTACCTCACGTTCTTCTACTTAGCTATTCTATTTCCTCTAATGTTACTCATCCTACTACCATCTGTGGGCAATTAGGGGAGAATAAGGAAAGAATTTAAATATATATAATATCTAGTATATATATATAATATAATATATATATATATATATATATATATATATATATATATATATATATATATATATATATATATATATATATATATATATTATATATATATATATATATTAATTATTTAAATAATAATAAATTTAAATTTTTTTTATTAAAATTTAAAAAATATAATATATATATATATATATATAAATAATAATATATATATATACATTATATAATAGGATGCAGAGGATTAATTTATACATTTATAGATAGATAATATATATATATTTATTATATATATTATATATATATATATATATATATATATATATATATATATTATATAATATATATATATTATATATATATCATATATTTAGATAGATAGATAGATAGAGAGATAGATAGATAGATAGATAGATAGATAGATAGATAGATAGATAGATAGATAGATAGATTTATTATTTCATGTTATATTCAGAGATATTTTGAATATTTTATCTTATATAGAATTTAATTATTATATAATGAAAGTTTAAAAGCAAATTTACATTTGTTTTATTTCCGAGGAAAATCATTATAATCTTTTAATATTTGAATGCGATTAAATCTTCCTACACAACACCAATAGACTCTCAATCTTTTTACACATGAAGGAGCATCATATAATTAGTTATTAGCTAACATTACTAATGCTAATAAAGTTTGTTTGGTGTATTGAGTTATGTCGAGCTTTTGAGGAGAAGGTTAAGGGTTTGATTTCTAGAAGGGGAAGTTCCTCTCCTCCATGGTATGGGCATTGTCTCTGATGTGTTACGTTATATATATAAAAAAAGAAAAAGTATATCATTACTCTTCTTAAATTCTGTAGGTGAATGATACGATAAGATTAAGATTAATTAATTAAAGCTAATTGATAAATACACTAAAGATAATTAATTTTGTAGATTAATTTATCAAGTCCGAGTGTGTGTTATTATAATATAAATTATTTTCCAATTTCCATGCTTTCTTTAAGTGCCGCAAGTAAATCATTTTGGCTTCAAATGATTTAACAATTATTTTGTCAATATATTTTAATTATAAAAATTATTTCGAACATAGTTTAAGTCAATAATCAACCCAAATGCAATGCATTGAAAAATTATCAATTTTAAAAAATTGACAACTCAATAATTCAAATATTGTCCATTGAGGTGCAAATATAAAATATACTAATTAATATCAAAATGTAAATAGGCATAGAATTACATTCATACATACAAACATATTTATGTAATGCATAGGTAAAAGATATCAAATAAAATGAAATAGACATGTATTTTTTATCTTTCTTCTTATTTTATTAGATAATTAATTAATAAATTCAAATTTAGATTTTAATAAATTATATATTTTTTTTAAAAAAATAGGTTTCAGTGCAGGCTGTAGGAGGTAGTATTAGTTTTATTATAATTTGTGTTTGTTTATTTGTTTGATTGAAAAATTTATGTGGGTCTAGGGGGAGAGAGAGGTTTGTGGATGTGAGAATAATTTACACTTTTCCAACATCCATGAGTTCTCTAGCTCTTACCCAAAACTGCTGCTTTTCTCTAAGACTCAGATATATGTAGTAGGTAATCCTCCGTTATTGGTCCTAATATATCTAACTTTTTCCCATAATTTCCATCTAAGTTAGTCTGTGTCTATGCTAATTATATACTTTTAACATGTCTCGATAGTCTAATATCTATAAGTTTCAACAATCTGTGGTCTAAAACCTGTCTTCCTACAACCACAAAAATTTTGTCTCTGCGAATAATCTCTAAACAATAGAAATTTTCCAGACTTTTTGAATATGAATATGCTACGATGCACGAGATTCTTTGTTATATCTTTCCATTCCATGTTGAGCTCCTCAAATTAGTGGATTTCAATAAGCACCACAGAAGAGTGGTTGGACTTCTCACATTCTGTTTGAGACGGGAGAGAGAGACCAGATAATTTTAACCATTTGAAACAGACGATTAGGAAACCTGCACGTATTCATGGTCATCCTAGCAAATCATGAACACTGTTATCATATCGGTAATTCTGAAAACAATCGCATAACTCTTAATTATTCTGCTTTGTCACTTGCAGCATCACCCTGCTCTTAAGGTATCGTATAACTCTTCAATAGGTCTAAACGGAGAGTTTTACTTATCTTCTAGGTTAACTATTTTTAGAATGTCTCCCCTTCGATATCGAAGAAGTTTTGGTGACTATTGTAAAAGGTAAAAAGGTTCATTATATTTTTAACAAATCCTTTTCCTTCTCAAAATCCGTATTCGATGGTGTTTGTCTTAGTCCAATCAGGATATAAACAATGCATAATGGGATTGGGAAACTTTCCTACCCTTATCATTCTCGCAAATTTTAATTCAGCTAGGAATCGCTGAATAAATATTATTCAAAGAGCTAAGTATCCTTTCACTAAAAGAAAGCGGATTGATATCCTTGTTTCTCTTACTGATCAAAACGTCTGGCCCCTTGAAAAAATATCCTTTGTAACTATTCCCTTTCCTATCCTATTATCATTCGCACTTGTCGTTCTGTATGTAGAACTCTTGCTAAAATTGCTTTTTTTACACTTTTTATTTTTTACTAATTCCATAATAAACGACTGTGGTTGTTCTTATCAACAAAAAACACATTCACCTCCAGGTGTCCTTTATGCTTATCAAAGATTACATATGATCAGGTTCATGGAATGCTAACATCTAAAAATGTTAAGATGGCAAGTGGCCGGGATGGCATTTTTTTTTCACAAATTTTTAGGGAGTGTGCTACGGAGCTGTCTCCTGTTCCTATTCAAATATACTCTCTAAACTTTCACACTACCTTTCTTCAGTGTTGTAAGAACAATAATTTTCAGCCTGATTCCGAAAAAGGGTAATATTTCTGATTTATCTACCAATCACGCTATTGCTCTTACTTGTATTCTGTTTAAGTTCATTGAATTTATACTTGAATTTATTATTTATTCTTTGATCGTTGAGATTCTCATTTCCTCATAGAAACAATAATATTTTTAACAATTTTAAGTTTTCCGAATTGCCTGTCAGTCACGAATAACTGCTCTTATTTGTATTTTGTTGAAGTTCTTTGAACCTATACTTGACTCTCGTTTCCTGGGTTATTTGGAGTCTCATTTACTTCTCTTTTATTATCAATATGACTTTCAACGTTCGAGGTCAACTGTTGATACTCTTTACTATCTCGTTTATCTATGGTTCTCTGCCGTTAAAAATTATATCCAAGACGTTTGATCGGAAATGGCATTCGTTGATGCTCTAAAAAAAAAATTCTTTTAATTACTTTTCAGCTTTTGCTCTTTAATATTTTGTTATTTTTCAAACCTTTATATTTCTGCAAATATTGATTGGTAGGCTATTTACTTCCAATTCATTTGTGATGTTCTTGAGGGTTCTGTTTTCTATCTCCTACTATATTCCTGCTTTTCTGTAAAGGCCCTCTATTTAGTTTTTCTGTACTAATTCTTATGCCGATGACTTAACTCTTCATTTTCCATTCGTTCAAATATGCGCCCTCCTTTGAACCTAAAGTAACTTCTGGTGTTCAACTTTTCTATTAGTTTCTATTCCATCATGTTTTTCTGAAAGGGTTGTTTCTCTTATAGGCAGCAAATTCCACATATCTCCTTCTCAAGTACTCCTCCTGTCTTTCCGGTCTCCTTCGATGACTCTCCCTCCCTATCTGTTGACAACATAAACAGTCTTGGTCTCAAAATTAACATTAAATTGCCTTGGTTACTAATCGCCTTCAAAGAAGCTAAGAGTACTACTGTTCAGGTTGCTGGAATACTT
>JABUQX010116696.1:0-2500 GCA_015478945.1 Trachelipus rathkii
GGTAAATCGTCAATGGGTAGCATCCCTTTGCCCAGGTGGCCACAACCATACCCCCTCACAAAACACCGCCATTCACCCTATTAAGCACCTTTATTCTGGCCTCTGCCAAACTCACATTTCTCTCCTTCAAACATTCGTTTACTGACTCAATCCACTTTTTCTTTGGTATCCCAGCCGGTCGGTTTCCAACACACTGCCACTATACATCCGCTTAACCAACCGACTATCTTCCATCCTTTCCACATGACCAAACCATCTCAACATACTTTCATTTATTCTCTCATTTACCCCTTTCTTCACACCACACAACTCTCTAATACGTTCATTCCTCTATTTCATCACTTCATTTTTTCTCTCGTTTAGCACTGTGCCCCTTGTTCATCTGAACACATTGAACTTTAGATCTATACTTCTTATTCCAGACCATAGTCTCACTACTATACAATAACACAGGTAAACACATACCCTCATGTAAGACCCTAGCGCACTCAAGACTTAGTCCCTTTTACATTCACCAACGATTTAATTGCACCAGCCACCTTCCTGCCATTCACAACTTTCCTACTACACTCTGCATCATCCGTTCCCTTCTCATCCAACATATACCCTAAATATTTAAACTCAGACACTTGTTCCAGCTGCTCACCATCTAACATAACTTCACACTGAGGACTGTCCTCACTCACAACTATAACCTTACTCTTATCTACGTTTACTTTCAAGCCCCTCCTTTTACACACCCTGCCAAATCTCTCTACCAATCCTTTCAAACTCTCTTCAGATTCACCACACAGAACCAAATCATCTCCATTCTCCATCATTCTAACACCATCCCCTGCCACCCCACCTCTAATTCTTTCATAACCCTATCCATATACAAATTGAATAACCAAGGAGACATAACACAACCCTGTCTCACTCCGCATTAATACTAAACCAATCACCTTTGACACCATTTATTCTTACACACGCCTCACTATCGTCATACATACTTTTGATTCCATTCAGAAACCTACCACCAACACCATATATCACTAACACCTGCCATAGAGCTTCCCTATTAACCCTATCATACGCCTGTTGCAAATCCATAAAACCTAAATACAATTTATTCTTCCTTCTCATTTTCTCAATCATTTGTTTCAATGTAAAGATCTAATCCACACATCTTCTGCCACTTCTAAACGCACCTTGTTCTTCACCAATCAGTCCTTCGACGCACTCTTTTGACCAAAATACCAGCATATATATATATATATATATATATATATATATATATATATATATATATATATATATATATATATATATATATATATATATATATATATATATATATATATATATATATATATATATATATATATATATATATATATATATATCTTCCCTGCAACACTCAATAAACTAATTCCCCATAAATTTCTACAGTTACTCTTATTCCCCTTACCCTTATATAAGAGTACTATTACTGCTCTCCTCAAATCTCTCGGAACTATACCCTCCATAAACGCTTTGTTACACAACTTCCAAATACACTCAATCACCATCTCTCCTCCGTACTTGATCATTTCACCAGTAATTTCATCTATACCTGCAGATTTACCATTCTTCAACTTTCTCACTCTACCCATTACCTCTTTCTTACTAATGACCTCATCCCCAAAATACCTATTCCTTCTTGCACCATCAAACCCACACACATTCAGTATCACCTCTTCATTACTGCCAATATTATGCAGATTTTCGAAGTGTTCTTTCCACACTTCCCTCACATCCATTTCATCAGTTACAAAAGCACCATCCCTATTCATTATTCTAAACAGGTTCCCCTTATTCTCATTCTTAACCTTTCGCGCTTCCTTCCAGAAGAGCTTCCTATTTCCTTGTAAGTCCCCATTCATCCTCCTTCCAAACTGTTCATTTACCTCTTCTTTTCTCCTATGTATGCACCTTTTAGTATTTCTTTTTTTCTCCTTATATAATTTCAAGCATCTTTCTTTTGAAACTTCATCATTTGCTTTTAGTACATTCAACCACGCTTCTTTTTTATTTTTAACCGCTTGCATCATCTCTTAATTCCATTATTATTATTATTATTATTATTATTTGCAAGCCTTTTCCAATTTCCAATTGATTTTTTTAAGAACTATTCTAGAGTAGAAAAGAACAACTGCTTTCTGTACTTTTAATCTAATATTTCGCCTGGCCACTTCAGGCATCATCAGAGACGAGTTCTAGACTAATTTAACAAATGATGAAACAAAATAAATGTTGTTTAAATTTAAAAATATAAATGTGAAGTAACAAATTAAAGTTTTTTAACTAACGTTAAATCTAAAATCCTTAAGTAATAATTATATCAAAGAGAGATTCTAACTAGCCAAACCTAAAAATTGTTCAAAAATTTTCCATTTCATTATATTTGATGTTGATAATTGGCTTGTGCTTTTTTATTAAGAGGGACTCAGCAAGCCTCAATTCAAAAAAATTTCCAGTT
>JABUQX010116696.1:7500-10000 GCA_015478945.1 Trachelipus rathkii
GGTTCTTTAAAAGACTGAGAAGTATTTATAAATTTTTATCTTTGGTAAGGTGATTTAAAGTTTTACTATTTTTTTTTATATTTTTCATTTTTTGCCACCACGCTTGTAACTAACCGTAAAACGTTGCAGGCACTTATTTTGGTTAATACAAAGTTGTATTAGGTTCGGTGTAACCAAAATCTGTAAATTTGGTTTTATTTGTAAAGCGTTACATGTGATTTTTTTGTTTTATTTGTAAAATGTTACATGTACTTTTTGGAACCTAAAACTGTTTTAGGCTCGGTGTAACAAAATCAAGCCGTTTGATTTTTTTTGCTAATGTTTTTGTTTTCTCTCCGGTATTTTGAGAGGATGTTCTGAATGTTTTTTTATCTCTCCGGTATTTTTGAGAGATACGTTCTGAATACATTTAAGTTTTACTCTCCGGTATTTTTGAGAGGATGTTCTGAATGCAATTTGTTTTTGTTTTCTCTCCGGTATTTTTGAGAGGATGTTCTGAATGTTTGAATACATTTAAGTTTTACTCTCCGGTATTTTTGAGAGGATGTTCTGAATGCAATTTGTTTTTGTTTTCTCTCCGGTATTTTGAGAAGATGTTCTGAATGTTTTTTATCTCTCCGGTATTTTTTATACAGTATGATATGTACTACAGGTTTATGAAATTTATTATTTAACGAGGTATAACAGGACCGATAAATTTGGTCCTCAATTTTTATGAATTTTATTATATTTTTGGTCCTCGTTCGTTATGTAAGTTTTATTTATGTTTTTGAACATGTTGTTCTATCACGATTTATTTAACTTTTTTTGAATGGACCCGGTAATTCGGTCCTACCTAGGTAATGTTCATAACCCAGGAATAATTTATTTTTGGGAATTTATTTTAGGTTGATTACAACGGTTTTTAACAGTGTTATAAAGGACCGTCATTTTGGTCCTCAGTTTTATGTATGTTCTGTTTTGGTAAATCCTTTCTTTAATGTATCGTTAGTAAAATTTGGGTTTCGTACATTTTTTTCATTTTTTTTTGATTTACAGTATTTTTGTTCCTCAAATTTTTATTTATAACATTTCATGGATTTGAAAATTTGTGTGTTGATAGCTATGAATGTAGTTAAATTGGTGTATTATAAGTGGCTGAAAATCATATATCCACCATGTCCATACCGTAATATTTTTGTAGAGTATATAAAGTTTTTTTTGAGCGGTGTGCCTATTAATTTTTGAGTTTTTATGAAACCTTATGTATATTTCACTATTTATATTTTTCTTTGTCTATTATTGATTTCATTTTTTTGTACTTTTAGGCAATCGGGATTGAGATTTGAAAATAAAACTTTATTGGAAAAAAGCTTGTTTGTTTGCGCAGTTAACCCCAAGGCATCATTAACAATTATCCCAGAAGTAATTTGGGAGAGTGGCGATCCTCTTCACTCTGAAGTTATCTCAAGAAGTTTGTGAAAGAATCTCGCAAAGAAACAAACCTCCGATTGCCAGTCTGAAGTCGCAGGAACAATTTTACTGCCTTCTCCGGGATTGAACCACCGCCATGTTGCGAATGAGGACAATATATCCGGTGCTTTACGACTGAGCTATCCTCCAACCCAAAAAAGTTTGATTCAAGAGCAGTTATAAAGCAACCGAGCTCCCTTCAAGGCGACATCACCAGGTGTCCAGCCTGTCCTATCCCTCGTTCTTTATATTGTAGATGTTAAATATTGCATATTAATCGCAATTATATAAGATGTAAATAAAGAAAGAATATTTAATGGGAAGGTAAAGAATTTACTGCCTTCTCCGGGATTGAACCACCTCCATGTTGCGAATGAGGACAATCTCGAAGAGCAGTGTACGGAGTGTCAGAAGAAGACAAGGCTGGAATTGAATCTCTGTACGGAGAGAGATGTCTTGCGGGGAGAAAAGACAGAACGATACGCATAGTCTTGTTCACCTGTTTCATTCGCCGACGGTACGCAATACCGTTCAGATAAAAAACCACAGCTCAGGGTGGTGCGAATAGAAGGGGGAAGACGAACATGCGTGGGAGTAGGGGAGGGAGTGGAATCCGTCTCAACCATGACGAGAGCAGGAGAATGAAGTAATAGAAAAGAAATTGTGAAGAGAGGAGAAGGTACGAATGAGGAGAGGAAAGAAGGAAGGAAGAAAGCAAAACCACAGCACAAAAAAAAAAAATTAACTAATAAATGATGGGAAAAAAAATATTGGCAGTGCGAAAATATGAAAAAAAAAACAAAAACAAAACTATTTTGTTCCTGGTAGAAATATGGTAAAAACTCAATAACTTTTCTGTTCCCGGTGAGATAATAATTCTATTTCCGTCTTGAAAAGAAAAAAAAACTGTGCTGTTTCCGGTGTATGTTACATATATATATATATATATATATATATATATATATATATATATATATATATATATATATATTATATATATATATTATATATATTATATATTATATAATATATAAAACTGAAAATTATA
>JABUQX010116696.1:15000-20175 GCA_015478945.1 Trachelipus rathkii
TATATATATTATATATATATAATTTATATATATTATATATATATTATATATATATATATATATATATATATATATAATATATATATATAATATATATATATATATTATATATATATATATATATATATATATATATTTAACAGTAATGAAAGAAGTGATAGTGAATGTGTGTGGGTTTGATGGTGCAAGAAAGAATAGGTATTTGGGGATGAGGTTATTAGTAAGGAGGAGGTAATGGGTAGGGTGAGAAAGTTGAAGAATGGTAAATCTGCAGGTATAAGATGAAATTACTAGTGAAATGATGAAGAAGGGAGGCGAGATGGTGATTGATTGGATTTGAAGTTGTGTAATAAAGCGTTTATGGAGGGTATGTTTCCAAGGGATTGAGAGAGCGGTAATAGTACCTTTGTATAAGGGTAAGGGAGTAAAAGGGAACTGTAAAGAAATTATAGGGAATAAGTAATATTGAGTGGTTGTAGGGGAAAGGTATATGCTTGGTATTTTGGTCGAAAGAGTGGGCGTCGAGTGACTGAGGGCTGATTGGTGTGAAGAACAAAGGTGCGTTTAGGAGTGGTAGCAGGATGTGTGGATCAAATCTTTACAATGAAAAAAATGATTGAGAAAATGAGGGAGAAGAGAAAAATTATATTTAGGTTTTATGGATTTACAAACAGGCGTATGGATAGAGTTATAGGAAGCTTTATGCAGGTATTAGTGAATATATGGTTTGTGGTAAGGCTTCTGAATGGAATCAAAAAGTATGTATGAACGAATAGTGAAGCGGTGTAAGGAATAAATGGTGTCAATGTGATTGGTTTAGGTTAATAGCGGAGTGAGACAGGTTGTTGTTTAATGTCTCTTGGTTATTCAAATGTGTATCATGATGGTGGTTATGAAAAAGAATTAGGTGGGATGGCAGGAAATGGTGTTAGAATGATGGAAGAATGGAAGGAGTGGAGGTGCCCCTACCTACTGTATGCGTGATTTGTTCTTGTGTGGAGTCTGAAAGAGAGTTTGAGAGGATTGGTGGAGAGATTTGGCAGGGTATGTAAAAGGAAGGGGTTTGAAAGTAATTGTAGATAAGAGTAAGGTTATGGTTGTGAGTGAGGACAGTCCTCAGTGTGAAGTTATGTTAGATGATGAGCAGCTGGAGCAAGTGTCTGAGTTTAAATATCTAGGGTATGTGTTCGGATGAAAAGGAAACGGATGATGCAGTGTAGTGGAAAGTTGTGAATGGCACGGAAGGTGGCTGGTGCCATTAAATCGTTTGGTGAATGTTAAAGGGACTAAAGTCTTGAGTGTGGCCCTAGAGTCTTACATGAGGGTATGTTTGTACTGTGGTTATTGTATAGTGAGACTATGGTCCGGAATAAGAAGTATAGATGCTAAAGTTCAATGTGTTCAGATGGACAATCTTAGGGGCATGCTAGGTGTGAAAAGAATTAATGAAAGTGAGGAATGAACGTATTAGAGAGTTTGTGTGGTGTGAAGAAGGGGTAAATGAGAGAATTAAATGAAAAGTATGTTGAGATGGTTTGGTTTTGTGGAAAGGATGAATGATAGTCGGTTGTTAACGCAGGATGCATAGTGGAGAATGTGTTGGGAACCCGACCGGCTGGGAGACCGAAGAGGAAGTGGATTGAGTTCGGTAAAGGAATGCCTGAAGGAGAGAATGTGAGTTTGGCAGAGGCGAGAATAAGGTGCATGATAGGAGAGAATGGCGGGGTTTTGTACGGGGCATGGTTTGGCCCACCTGGGCAGGGGCATGAACCTTTACATTGAACCGATTTACCATAGTTGAGGGTCCGTCGCGGTCCCATGATGCTCTAGGGTGGATTTTCTGTCTTGTGACGAGCTTCACTAATTAATGGTACAGAGGGGGCGGTAAGGGCTGGGCTTCTTTTCGACGTTTGTCATGTTCTCGCTACTGCTTTTCTTTTCCGATGCTTGTACAGCACCTTACCCCAATCTTGGGGGCAAAGAGAAAGGTGAAGAAAGAAAGAAAGAAAGATATATATATAATTATATTATATATATATATAATATATATATATATATAATATCTTCGCTCTTTCTGCGCTGCAATGCTTCTATTCCACCCTCGTATATATATATATATATATAATATATATATATATATATATATATATATATATATATATATATATATATATATATATATATATTATATATATATATATTATATGATCAAAAAAAGGATGGTATAACAAGTGGTTTTGGGGTTTCAGGGAAAATGAGAATGGTGGGAAAGTGATTGATTTCTGTGAGAGGAGAGAGGTATGTGGGTAAGTAATACTTTCTTTAAAACACAAGAGTATTCATAAGTATACTAGAGTGGTGTAGGTAGAGATGGTATTCGAAGTGAAAAAAGGGTTATGATTGTTTTGTGTTGGTGAAGAAGATGTTGAAGAATGTATTGGATGTTAAATCAGTGAGGGGTTTAGGAATGGGATTATCGGATCATTATGTTCTGTTCTATGGAAAATTAAGTTAGTGGGGACTTGGATGGAGAGGAAGGTGATACGGCAAGGAAAGTGGGTAAAATTAAGAATGAGAGTTTTTTTAGTGAACAAGGTAAGGTAAAAAAGGATAGTATGGTAAGAAAACGCTCGCAAGTAAAATCAGTTGATGTGAACAAATTGAAAATGAACAAATCTGGAAGCAAATGAAGGAAGCAATTGTTAGCAGTGCAAAAGAGGTATGTGGGTGTGCTAAAGTAGGAAGTAAGAATGATAACAGTGAGTGTTGGAATGAAGAGGTGATGCAAGCGGTTAAAAGTAAAAAAGAAGCGTGGTTGAATGTACCAAAAGCAAATGATGAAGTTTCAAAAGAAAGATGCTTGGAATTATATAAGGAGGAAAAAGGAATGCTAAAAGATGCATACGTAAGAGAAAAGAAGAGGTAAATGAACAGTTTTGGAAGGAGGATGAATGGGGACATACAAGGGAATAGAAGCTCTTCTGAGTGATGCACTAAAGGGTTTTGATTTTCCCCTATTCTCCATCTGCTTTTGAAATAATGAATAGGGATGTGTAATCCCACCTGATGAATGGATGTGAGTGGAGTGTGGAAGGAACACTCTTCGAGAATCTGTATAATATTGGCAGTAAGGATGAGGTGATAATGAATGTGTGTGGGTTAGATGGTACAAGAAGGAATAGGTTATTTTGGGGATGAGTTTATTAGCAAAGAGGAGGAAATTGGTGAAGAGTGAGAAAGTTGAAGAATGGTAAATCTGCAGGTAAAAATGAAATTATTATTGAAATGATCAAGAAACGGAGGCAAGATGGAGATTGATTGGATCTTGAAGTTTGTATGTAATAAAGCGTTTATGGAGGGTATAGTCTCTTGGAGGGATTGGAGGAAAGCAGTAATAGTAACTTTATAATAAGCGTAAGGGAGATAAAGGGAAACTGTAGAAATTATAGGGTATTTAGTTTATTGAGTGGTTGTAGGGGAAGATATATGCTGGTGTTTTGGTCGAAAGAGTGCGCCCGAGTGACCTGAAGGTCTGATTGGTGACAGAACCAAGGTGCGTTAGGAGTAGTTAGAGGTGTGTGGATTAAAAACTTTACATTGAAGCAAATGATAGAGAAAATGAGAGAGAGGGAGAAATAATATTGTATTAAGGTTTTATCGATTTCAACAACAGGGTATGATCAGGGTTAATAGGGAAGTCTAAATGGCAGGTGTTAGTGAATATATAATGTTGGGGATAGGCTTCTGAATGGAATCAAAAGTATGTATGACGATAAGTGAGGTGTGTGTAAGAATAAAAATAGTGGTCAAAAGTGAGTTGTTTAGTATTAAATACGGAGTGAGGCAGAGTTTGTGTTATGTCTTCCTTGGTTATTCAATTTGTATATGGATGGGGTTATGAAAGAATTGAAGGTGGGCGTGAAGCAGGAAAATGAGTTAGAATGAATGGAGATCGAGTGGGAAGGTGCCCTACCTATATACTGCGGATGATTTTGGTTTTGTGTGCGAATCTGAAGAGTGTTTGAGAAGATTGGTAGAAGAGATTTGGCAGGGTGTGTAAGAGGGGTTTGAAAGTAAACGTAGATTAAGAGTAAAGGTTATGGTTGTGAGTGAGGACAGTCCTCAGTTGTGAAGTTACTGTTAGATGGTGAGCAGCTGAACAAGTGCCTGAGTTTAAATATTTAGGTATATGTTGGATGGGAAAGAACGGTTGATGGCAGAGTTTTAGTAGGTAAGTTGTGAATGGCAAGGAAGGTGGCTGGTGCAATTAATCGTTGGTGAATGTAAAGGGACTAAGTCTTTAGTGCCTAGGTCTTACATGACGGGTATGTGTTACTGGTTTATTGTATAAGTAGTGAGACATGGTCTGGAATAAGCAAGTATAGATCTAAAGTTCACTGTGTTCAGATGGACAATCTTAGGGGCATGCTAGGTGTGAGAAGAATTGCTAAAATGAGGAATGAACATAATTTAGAGAGTTGTGTGGTGTGAAGAAAGGGGTTAAACCGAGAGAATAAATGAAAGTATGTTTGGAGATGGTTTTGGTCATGTGGAAAGGAATGATGAGATAGTCGGTTTTAAGCAGATGTATTAAAGTGGCGAGTGTGTTGAAAACGACCGGCTGGGAGATCGAAGGAAAAAGTGGATGGAGTCAGTAAACGAATGTCTGAAGGAGAAGAAATGTGAGTTTGGGGCAGAGGGCGAGAATAAAGGTGCTAATAAGAGAAATGCGCCTGGGCTTTTTTGTGAGGGGTATGGTTGGTTGCCCACCTGGTCAAGGGATGAACCCTTCACTGACGATTTCCATAGTGAGGGTGCCGTCGCAGTCCGTGAAGCTATATGGTGGGATTTTCTGTGACTGTGAACGAGTCCTTACTAATTAATGGAACAGAGGGGGGGGGGGGTAAGGCTTGGCTTTCTTTCGACGTTTGTCATATTCTTCTACTGCTTTTCTTCTCCGATGCTTGTAGCGGTACCTTATCACCAGTTTGGGGAGAAAAAGGTAAATGAAGAATATATATATATATATATATAATATATACTAATATATATATATATTATATATATATATATATATATATATATATATATATATATATATATATATATATTATATATATCTTCTCGATATATATATATATATATATATAATTATATATTATATATAATATATAT
>JABUQX010116697.1:0-60458 GCA_015478945.1 Trachelipus rathkii
CTGGAAGAAATCACATTCCTTCACACAAAAGAAAAACTGGTCAAAATTACTCAAATTGAACAGTTTATAGGTTTTCAGTTGTCGCTGAAGAGATAAATTGAGTACATTTCGGTCAGAGAACACTTTAAACTTGTCAAAATGAGAAGTATGAAACTGTTCCCCATATATATATATATATATATATATATATATATATATATATATATATATATATATATATATATATATATATATATATATATATATATATATATATATATATATATATATATATATATATATATATATATACTATATATATATATATATATATATATATATATAATTTATATATATATATATATATATATATATATATATATATATATATATATATATATATATATATAATTTATATATATATATATATATATATATATATATATATATATACTTTATATATATATATATATATATATATATATACTATATATATATATATATATATATATATATATATATATATATATATATATATATATATATATATATATAATTTATATATATATATATATATATATATATATATATATATATATATATATATATATATATACATATAAATATATAAATGAAATTGTGTGGTGGGTGTTTATATGTGCATATGCACCAGTGAATGGGGAGGAGGAGGGAGAGAGAAAGATTTGGAATGACAGAGTTGAATGTTGGGAAAGTTTTGGGGTAAACGATAAAATTTGTCTATTGGGAGGTTTAAATGCAGGAGTGGGTAGGGAGGGGTGGGAAGAATAATAGGACCATTTGAGGGGTAGGGGAGAGGAATGTAAATGGAAAGTCTGTTAGAGTTGTGTGTTGAAAAAAATGATAATTAAGAATTTTCAAAAAAATTAGAAAATCAAAATTAAAAATGGAAGAGTGAGATAACGGGGGAGGGCGGTGCTGGATTATGTGTGTGTAAATGGGAAGATAGAGATAGATTATTAGATGTAAATGTATTTAGAGGGCCGGGGGGATATCGGATCACTACTTGGTGGTTGCAAGGTTAAGGAGTGGGAGGAGAGGTGACGGTCAAGGAAAGGAGAAGAGGAGAGTGGAGGAGGTGATAAAGGTGGAAAAATTGGAGGAGACAGTGTGTAGGAGGGTTAGGGGAGGTATGGAGGACAGGTGGAGAGACGTGAGAGGGACAGGAAATGGGGAGGTGGAGGGGGAGTGGACGATGAGATTTAAGGAGGCAGTATGTGTGAAGAGGCTAGAAGGGTGTGTGGAGTAAAAAGGGTGGGTTCAAGCAGAAGGAAAGGGAGTGGATGGTGGAGTGAGGAGGTGAAGGGAGGTGGTGAAAGGAAAAAGGAGGCTTATGTGAAATGGTTGGGGAAGTAGGAGAGAGGAAAGCTAGGAGGAATATAGAAGGGTTAGAGTGGGAAGCAAAAAGGGCGGTGGAGAGGGCGAAGAGAAGAGCGAAAAAGATGAGTGGTGTAGAAAGGTGACGGAAAATTTTGAATCAGGAAGTAAATGTTGGAAAGAGTAAATAAAAAAAGAAAAGAAAGAAGGAGGGGTTGGGGGAGAGAATTAAGGAGGAGATGGGAGTGGATAGGAGGAGAGGATAGGGTAAGGAAGAGGTGGGGGGAGTATTTTATGGACTATTGAATGAGGTAGGGGGAGGAGGAAGATTTGCATGAGGTGGGGATGGGAATGTATTAGGGAGGGAGGAAGAGTGGAAATACAAATGGGGGGAAATTATTAGGGCCTTGAGTAAGGAAAAAAAGGAAGTCCGCAGGTCTGGATGGTGTGAGAATGGAATGTTACAGAAGGGTGGTATAGGGGTGGAGAGGAGTGGCTGTATAGATTATATAATATATGTTGGAGGGTGGTGTGGTACCACAGGATTGGGAGGATGGTTGTTTGGTTCCCCTGTATAAGGGGAAAGGGGATAGGATGGAATGTGGGAATTATAGAGGTATATGTCTTTTAAGTGTGGTAGGAAAAGTGTATGGTAGAATACTGATTGAGAGAGTGAGAGGGTGTACGGAAGGAAGAATGGGGGAAGAACAAGGAGGATTCAGGGAGGGAGAGGGGAGAGGGTGTGTGGATCAAGTGTTTACACTAAAGATGTTTGTGGAGAAAAGTAGAAAGGGAAAGTGTATGGGTGTTTTTAGATTTAGAGAAAGCATATGATAGAGAGTGAAGAGGGGTGAATAGTGGAGGGTGTTGGAGGAAAATCGGTGGGGGTAATTAGGTAAGGTATCAGGGCATTTACAAGAATAGAAGAATGTGTGTGAGAGTGTTAGGAGGGGAGAGTGAGATGTTCAGGGTGGCGAGAGGACTGAGGCAGGGGTGTGTAGTGCGTTTGGCTTCTTCAATTTGTTTATGGAGAGTGTTTGCAGAGAGAGGAATGGTGAGGGAGGAGAGGAGTGGAATTGACAAATGGGAATGATAAAGGAAGTGAACATGATACTGTTTGCGGATGATACTGTCTTAGTGGCGAAGAGCGCGGTGAGGAACTTGGTGAGGGAGTTTGAGAGAATATGCGGACAAAAGGGGCTTAAAATAAATGGTAAGAGTAAAGTGGTAGTGTTTGAGGAGGAGGAAAGTGAGGAGGGAGGGTTAGAGAGGTTCGAGGGGGTGTAGTTCTGGAAAAAGTAAAGATTTTTAGATATTTAGGGATGGATTTGGGTAAGGGAGGGATGAAGGAGGAGAAAGAACATAGAGTAGGAAGGAATGAGAGCGTTGAGTGGTCTGAGAGAAGAAAGAGGGGGATTTATCACAGAAAGTTAAGATAAGTGTTTGAAAAATTTGTGTACCAGCGGTGTTGTATGGGTGTGAAACGTGGGGGGTTGAATGCTAGGTCAGGAAGAAGTTGGAGGTATTTGAGATGGAAGGGGTTGAGAGCGGTTTGTGGGATTAGTAGAAGGAAGGATTAGGAATAAGTGGGTGTGAGGGAGAGATGTGATTGGGGGAATGGGTTGGTGGGAAGAGCGGAGAAGGAATGTTAAGATGGTATGGGCATCTGGTGAGAATGGAGGAACAGAGAGTGGTTAGGAGAGTATGGGAGGCGGAGGGGATAGGAAGGAGAGGAAGGAGACCAAGAAGGAGGTGGATGGATGGAATAAAGGAGATGCTGGAGGAGGGAGGGATAGAGGGAGGAAGAGGGTAGGGTGTTGGCGAGGAATAGAGTGGGGTGGAGGAGGTGGGTGGGGGCGAGATGGGAGAGGCTGTACGTACCACTACCCCGCTCAAGCTTGGAAAAAGTGTCATATGCTAATATGAATAATAATAATAATATATATATATATATATATATATATATATATATATATAATATATATATATATATATATATATAATAATAATAATATATATAAATATATTTAATAATAATATTTAAAAATAATATATATGTATAATTTATATATATATAATATATATATATATATATATATATATATATATATATATATATATATATATATATATATATATAAAAATCATATATATATATATATATATATATATATATATAAATTTGTATATCAATAAATATAATAATAATAATAATATGTATATATAATAATAATAATAATACATATATAAATATATATAATAATAACAAATAATAATATATATATATATATATATACTTTTTATAAATATATATTTATAATAATAGCGATAATAATAATAATATATATATATATATATATATATATATATATGAATATATATATATATATATATATATATATATATATATATATATATATATATATATATATATATATATATATATATATATATATATATATATATATATATATATATATATATATATATATATATATATATATATATATATATATATAAATATATATATATATATTTTTTTAAAAATATATATATATATATATATATATATATATATATATATATATATATATATATATAAATATATATATATATATATATATATATATATATATATATATAAATATATATATATTATATATATATATATATATATATATATATATATATATATATATTAGCCTAATCAGAATTATTATTTCGCAAATTAATTTATGAAATGTTTAAAATAGTTACCCATAAGTCATTTTATTTTATTTTTATTTTTAATACTTTTCAATAATTTTTTAATTAATTACGAGAAAAAGTATAAGTAAAAATTTTATATTATATCTTATCAATATTTATTTTTAAACTTCGTTTTATATTAAAGTTATTTTTCTTAATTCTGAATTACAAGCTAACAAATACTGTTAGCGGGCGATGGTAGTTAATTCCAAAGCCGTTTATATATATATATATATATATATATATATATATATATATATATATATATTATATATATATATATATATATATATATATATATATATATATATATATATATATATATATATATATATATATATATATATATATATATATATATATATATATATATATATATATATATATATATATATATATATATATATATATTCCTTATGGAAATAAATATATATTTAGGTTCCTTATGGAAATTAATATATATAAAGTGAACAGTTTAAGGGTCCTCAGAGCCGGTGCCAAAATTGAGGATACAAAACTATTCAAATAGAGTAATTTGATTTCATCAGATTGACAATTAACTACTCAGAGAAAAAGTACTCAGTTGAGTAATATTTTTCCTCTTTTTGACATTTGAAAACTTGTCATTTTGACGACTTTGCATGTTCAATTTTGACACCGGTTTTGAGGACCCTAAACTTGTCTATTTGAGCAGTTTTTCTTTTGTGTGTTCTAAACGAAGGAAAATTGATCCAGAAATAAATGAAAGCCTAGAATAAATATTTTAAAACTTTTAATTAAATTTAACCTTGTTTTAATAATAATAATAATAAATAATAATAATAATAATAATAATAATAATAATAATAATAATAATAATAATAATAATAATAATAATAATGAAGTGGGTAGAGTTACGAGTGAGAAGTTAAGTGAACAAGGTAATAAGGATAAGTATTTAAGAGCGCTCGCAAGTAAATCAGTTGAATGTGAACAAGTTGAAACTTAGCAAATCTGGAAGCAAATGAAGAAAGCGGTTGTTACCAGTGCAAAAGAAGTATGTGAATGTGCTAAAGTAGGAAGTAAGAATGTTAACTGAGGGGTGGAATGAAGAGGTGATGCAAGCGGTTAAAAGTAAGAAAAGAAGCGTTATCCTGAAGCAGTACTAAAATATGCAACTTTAGGAGCGATGGGAGTGGGCACAATTTTGGGCTTCTCTTCTCCAGCAGGAGTTATCTTGATGAACTACAACGGCAATAACGATACAGAATCAGACTTGTATTTGACGAATGCCCAAAATAGTTGGGTCTCGTCGGTAGCAAGTTTGGGGGCTTTGATCGGTTGCCCTTTCGCAGGATTTTGTATAGACTTTTTGGGAAGAAGAGGAACGATTTTGTATACGTTTTCCCAGTCACTATTGGATGGGCTTTATTTTTATGGAGAAGTATTACGTAATGATTTTGATAGGACGATTAATCACCGGTTTATATTGTAGTATGATTTCCTTGGCAGTTCCGACCTACATCTCAGAGTTCTCCTCTCCAGAATTAGAGGAACATTAGTTGGAGGCTACCAACTGATGGTGTTTGTGGGCATATTATTCGTTTACTGTTTGGGAATTCCTTATAACGATTTCCGTCTGATCGCCATCGTCTGCTCTTCATTCCCCATCATCACTTCCTGCTTCGTTTTCTTCTGCAAGAGTCACCCTTCCATCTTCTCGCCATCGGAAACAAGAAAGGGGCAGAAAAGGCTTTGAAATCTTTCAGGGGTGAAAATTACAAGGGTATCGAAAATGAACTACAGAGCATCGAATATTTTGTTGAGGAAAGTCAAAAGATAAAAGCGAATCTTTCATACCTTCGAAAATCTTACGTTTTTAAGCCTTTCATGATGTCTCTTGGGTTGATGCTGTTTCAACAGTTTTCAGGCATTAATGCTGTTCTTTTTAACTTGGCTTCAATCTTTGAGGAATCAGGGTCTAGCTTGTCGTCTGACGTTTCGAGCATCATCATTGGAGTAACTTAAGTTCTTAGAACGTTAGTTGGTTCTCTTCTAATTGACAAAATTGGAAGGAAGTTGCTTTTAATTTTGTCAGTTGTTTTGATGATTCTTTCGCTGGCTTCCCTAGGACTTTACTTCTATTTCCTCAAGTATTACCCAACGTTGGCAGATAACGTCACGTGGCTTCCTCTTGTCTCTCTCATCATCTATGTGATTTCGTATTCAGTAGGATGTGGACCTATTCCTTGGGTCATGATGGGAGAACTATTTAGCCCAGAAGTTAAAAAACTTGCAACTTCTACAGTAGCTTTGTCCAACTGGGGAAGCGCCTTTGTGACTACTCTTGTCTTTAAACCTTTACAGGGTTTAATTGAATAGTTCGGTGTCTATTGAATGTTCAGCTGTATTTGTGTATTTGATGATATTCTGAATCGCTTACGTCTACGAAACAGATGGCAAATCACTGCAAGATATCAATTCTTATTTCTTTAATTCGCAATCGTCTTTCGACAGCGTTGAAGGCGTCGAAAGTGCTGAAAGTGTCGTTAGTGTCGAAAGTTTAGATAGTTTAGAAGTATATATAAAAGGGTGTCTTTAAAAATATTTAATTGACTTTGTAATTAAAGGTGGTTTAATAATACAAAGGGCATCAAGACCATTGGTTGGTCATCACCCTGTCTCCATCACCCCTGAACTCGTGACACCTGATTCCAGGGGTCTTCACTTCCTGCTTTGATGCATGATTTTTTTTAAGACAGTCTGATTCTCTCGACGCGATATTCCTTCTTCGTGAGACCACTGAAGCTGCAGTATATGCAAACGAAGGAGGAGATCGTAACCTTAAACGCGGTTTGTCATACGCCAGATTAATTTTTCATTCTAAATATGGTACAGTACTGCTTCGATTATTTCTTCATCTAATATAGACGAGTCATATTGAAGAACTGAAGATTTTGTAATGATTTCAAAAAGAACGTAAAGTTTTTTTTGCTTCCTGTAGCTTTGACTCAATTTCCTTTAATTTTGGAGGAAACGATGTGACTATCTTCATTGCTTCCTGTGGCAGGAAGATCAAGTACCTTGATAGAGAACAATTTTGATTTAACCCCCTTTGTTAGGTTGACATTCTTCTATTGATACATTGATACTGTCCTCCAAAACCAAAAAAAAACAACAAAAAAAAAAAAAAAAAAAAAAAAAAAATGCTACTCAACATATGAGCAAAGCGGATCACTTAAACCTAATGTAAACCACCACCTATGAATAAAATATACAATGTTTGCAAAAACGGTTAAAAAAAAACAAAATCATATTTCCCGCAAAGAACAATAATTGCAGGAAATATATACTCTTGAAACGTTAATTGATATTTTTGAAATCTTGTAATATCTAATAATTTATATATATATATATATATATATATATATATATATATATATATATATATATATATATATATATATATATATATATATATATATATATATATATATATATATATATATATATATATATATATATATTGCAATCTGAAATATACAAGTCTTATTTTTTAGACTATTCGAACGCAACGATTAATTATTTAAAGAGCAAACTTCTTTATGAAGAATAAATGCATTTGTAAGTCTTTATTTAAACAAAACTTGAAAATAGTCTTACGAAAGAATAATTTTAATCAAGATTTTCTTTCTTCGAGTATTTAAACTAAGCAAATTGGCTTCACATAATTTAAAAAATAAATGCACGAAGAATTTTCACGTAAGAAATTTTAATGCACGCGACAAAAGTTTACATTAATTTCATCAACTTGATCAATTTTTAGGTTACGCTGAAAGGCAGTAGTTTACCGATAAATTTTGAAAAACACTTTTTGCAAGAGAACTTTTAACAGATGTAAACTTTTTCTCAAGATAATATAATTAATAAATTATACTTCATTTTGAAATGAAGATTAGTAAGTTCGCAAATCTGAATATTTCGTTTAGATTAAGAACATGATTAATTCTAAGAAGAATTTGATGCTGGTAATTATAGGAATAATTTTTAGTTTCCTATACTGCAAGGTCAGAATATTTAGAGGTGTTTCCAGGAAAGTCTGGGGCCATCACGTTCACCTGAATATTTAGGCACGCGGGATGTTACACTTATGATTATTCCTAACTTTTTGAGAAAAAGTTTTTCATAATCTTAGAAACAAAGTAAATCCGTCTTAAGCTTTCCAGAATAATTTAATGTGTAGCTCGCGATTAATTGAATACGAGGACCCAAAAAAGTGCCTCTCGTAACATTCCTTAGTTGAAGACGATCGTCAATTCTTTGAAAGGTTTGAATATTTGATAACCCAACGCAAATAAATAAATAACCGATAATGAATAAGTAGGCCGGATTTAACAACCAAGATGGCGATGTATGAATAAGTATTAGGTCTGCACCCGAACGGTTTTTTAAGCGACTAAATAACAACCGGTTTGAATGAGTTCAAATGGCAACTGTCTGAAAATTGAAGCCATCGATCTATCATATTTTTGACTTTTGACAACCTGAAGGTTTCCAGGAAACAACCTCTTTTTGGGAAGGAACATTTTATTTATTCTGGCAACTCTGAATACCAATTATATATATATATATATATATATATATATATATATATATATATATATATATATATATATATATATATATATATATATATATATATATATATATATATATATATATATATATATATATATATATATGACTAATTTTGGCAAAATTTTACCTAATCGGTGGCTAAAAGTACTACAAATCATCTGGCAACCCTGGTTTGCGGACACTGCTTTGATTAGTTTAAAATTGCTTGAAAACGCCATATGCATTACGTTTTATAAATTATTGTATTTTGTTTGTAAATTTTAATTATTGCAAACTTAATAGTATGGATCTTAAGGATTACTTAGTTTTGAATTTTGAGACGGTTAGTGTATTTTAATTTTTCCACTTTTTTTTTAAATTAAAAATTAACTGGCCTCTTGCTCGTTTTAGGGCCATCCTAGTTCAGATTATGATAAGATTTGTTAAGTATACACAAATTTACTGTGTATACTTAAAACATATCATAACCGATGTGTGTGTAAAAAGAAAAATACAACAGATGGCATAACAGGCAAATACAGAATACTAATTAAAAATTTGAAAGAAACAGGTAATTTTTTGTTTTGGAATTTTGCCTCGTTCTCTAATGGGTTTAAGAGCTTCCAGCAGAGCGATATTTTTCAACACACTAAGAAATTTGTTTGGAAGAAAACGTCTCTTTTGCTAACATTTAGCGTAGCTTTGACGGTCAGAATTATTTATCCAGAAAAGATGGGGTTCATTTGAATGATGGTGACGAAAAATTAGGTCGACTATTGAACACAGATGTAATAAAAATACATAAGGAGATAAACTATGGCAAACGTGTTTTTCGGAAAGGTTCAAATCCCCTTTCAACATTCGCGAAATGAAGGCCAAACCTTCTAACGCAAGAAGTATCCGAAACAAAATAAGTGACTTTAAAGCTATTGTTTACACAGAAAACTTCGATATAATTACAATCACTGAAACATATTGCAACTTAAAAGATCGTGATTTTATTTAAGACTTTCAAATTAATGGTTATAAGTTATTTTTCAAAGATAGAAACAATAATAAACAAGATAGAAACAATAATAAACAAGATAGAAACTATAATAATGATTTATATTAAAGACATATATCAAACCACTCAACTAGAATTAGCTATTTATGAAATTGATATCATTGGAATTAAAATTGAAACATTGAATATAAATTTAAATTTAATTAATGTATATCGTCCACCGTTCTCACAATCGGTAATAGATGTGGCTTTGTATACCGAATTAAGCAGAATTTCAGAAGGGTATACAATATTTGTAGGAGATTTAACTGCTCAAATATCAACTATAATTTACATGAGGCATATGCCGAGAGAAATAGATTACTAAAATTCTTAGGAGATAATTTCCTTTTTCAAATAATTGATTGCCCAACGAGAGGAAACAATATTATTAATACCGAGTCATTTAAACTTGGGTAAGAAGTTTTGAGGTTATCGAACCTATTTGTAAAAATGATCATAACATGATTAAATTTACCATTAATATTGAAAACAAAATGCATAGCAATTGCTTAAAAACTAAAGATTTTAAGAAAGCAAACTATAATGGCTCTAAGGAGAGGCAATCTATTTATGATTGGGATGAAATATTAACAGGAAATGCAAATATAATATAGGATATATTTCTACAAATATTTAAAGAAAAGGAAAAAGATTTTGTTCCATATAAAATGAAACGAACTTTATCAAATTCAAAACCAAGGTCGTGGAACAATGAAATTAACGTTTCTTAAATTTAAGACATCAAATAAAAATTCGAAGACAATCGATAGGGAATCTTGAAAGTATCCACTAGCTTTTGACTTTTTTTTTGAAAATGTTTTCTAGTTTTTTTTTTTTTTTTTAATTTGCCATAATAGGTAGGTTTTATTTCCTTTTGGCTCCTTATTAATTTCCTTAAAACTTAATATATATGATCCTGTATGAATATTTTGTGAACCCACCAACCTTCATGTTGAACTGAAATCAGCTGACTGTCCACTTAATATTTTTAGGAAATTTTTGGAAAGCTCCGTTTATTAACCAAAATCATAAGATGCTCTTTTAGTAAAAGAGGTCTAAAAATCCTTACAACGACGCTATTTAAATTTAAAGAAAGTTTGTATGCAGATTGAGGTTTTACTTTTCTTCTATTCTTTACCTACGAAAACTGGGCGTTTTTTATAACTTATACTTTACTAACTTTATTATATATACTAAATACAGTTAATCGATTTTTAATTTTGGTTGAAACGATGTAGCATTCCACGTATATATATATATATATATATATATATATATCTATATATATATCTCTATATATATATATATATATATAGGCTTAATTTTACCTTTCGGCAGCAGAAGAAATAAAAAACTAAGTCCCATAGTATTTTGTAGATTAACGATACATTGATATTACGCATTAAATCAATTAGTTTGTAAATCATTCTTTATCTTCGATACATTAAAATTTTATTATTTTGTTGTTTGCATTTGCAATAGATTTAGTGCGTTTATTGCTACTTTAGTGCAAAAATTTTACTGCTTTTATTTATTATTTAACATTTGATGCTTGTTCATCAAATATTGGCATTTTTATTTTTTTAATAAAATCTATTACTTGTGATATTTGGAGTTGGCAACACTGTTAACAAAACATCGGTCAGTATGGACTTATGGTTCAAACTTTGTATTCGTCGGTTATGTTAAGTGGGGTTATAGCCTTAAGTTTAAATGAATATTGAGTGATTTACATTTTATATACCAAACAGATTACAGTTTACTGGTTTTTGCCTTCCCTTTGTTATGTAATAATGTAAGGTATCAATGTACGTTGATTTTAGTCCAAAGAGTTGTAGACTGGTTTAACTTTTCCGTGATATATATATATATATATATATATATATATATATATACATATATATACATATATATCTATACCTGCTCTCTCTCTATATCTCTCATCTTTCGCAGCTACTAAATAGTCTTCAGTTAAAAACAAACTCATTTTACCATCAGCAAGTTGGAGTTACTTTGCGGGACAGTGAGTCAACGAGCCCCTAAAATGGAGTATTTACCCTTTTGGGCTCAGGCCGATGGGGGACAGGGATGGTATTCATGCCCCGAGGAAGACCCCTTCCAGGCTGCAAGAAACGGGGTTCGGAGACCATGTCGGAAGAGTTAGTCCCCATGTGATGCCAGAGGCCCCGACTACCGACATCAGGGCGGACTGCCGTGGGTATTCGTTAGTATTATAAAAACATAATAAATCCCAAAAATAAATTACTTTTAGGACGTTTATTCCTGTAATCTATTCATTACTCTTTAAAATCTCAAAATCATTTAGGACATTTGATTTACTATATATATATATATATATATATATATATATATATATATATATATATATATATATATATATATATTTTAATATTTTTATATTTATATATATATATATATATATATAAATATATATATCGATATTAAAAAATATCGATTTCATGTATTGATAAAACGAAGTATCGATTTTCGATTTAATCGAACCCAACAAATATCGAAAATAAACTCTAAAAAAATTAGTGCTGCCGAAAAGTAAAATTTTACCATATATATATATATATATATATATATATATATATATATATATATATATATATATATATATATATATATATATATATATATATTGTAAAATTTTTGATATTCCCTTCACAAATAAGTTTAAAATTCTAGTTCCGTTCATTTTTTTTTAAAAATCACTAATAATGTTTATTTTAGTTACCCCTTTGATTTCGATTTCTTAGTTTATTTATTATTTATAAATTCTTTAAATTATTATTATTTTAATTAATAGTAGTTACAGTAATTTTCTTAACTAATTAAATTATTATTTATAAAGGGAAAAGCCATTTTTGGCTTATTTAGTAATTCGATTTTTAGTTATTATTTATTAAATAAAAGGCTTTTATGGGCGTATAATAATTTCCAAAGGAGAATATACTATTATATTATCATTTTATTATATTATTATATCTTAGACATGTAAGAATATTATTTAATCTATATATTTTTAGTATTTCCAGACAATAAAATATCGGTTAAGAATTACAAAGAATACATTATTGGAACAGAATTCGAGAGGGATACTTAAGTCTTACTAACATGAATCTTTAAACTTCATTTACTGGAAAAAATAGTAACTTATGAAGTACCGAACCATGTCTAATCATTGAAGAATAGTGCAAAGCTATTTTACAGAAGCTGTTTCCATTCAAAATTTATCTCTGGATATATATATATATATATATATATATATATATATATATATATATATATATATATATATATATATATATATATATATATATATATATATATATTATTTAAATAAGTTTATTTTTATCAAAGTGAAACCTTCTTTACTTGCAAGTGAATTAGTTCAAGTTCAAGTGAGTTATTTAATTTTCTTTTTGCTCCTCCACTCAACTAGTTGTTATTGACTTTTGGTGACGAATTGAGCATTTGGGAAGCTTTGCTTCCACATCTTTGGTTTTTCCATCGATATTTTGCTTAGAAGTATTGCGATTTCTTTCGCAATATTACAATTAGTTTCTCTAATTGTAATTTGTTTGGTTTCTCTAGACAAATATGTAAAAGAATATGTAAATAATTGTTTAGTATGTCAGAAATTATCCCCAAATAAAACAATTAGAGCACCTCTTCAAAATTATGAATCACCTAATGCACCCGGTCTCTGGTTAGGTATAGATATAATGGGACCTCTTCCAATGTCGGAAAAAGGGAATAAATATTTGTTCGTTATAATATGTCATTTTTCCCGTTATATACAGGCTTATCCCATTCCTAATATTAAGAAAGAAACCATAGTAAATTGTTTAATAGATTATATCAATAAATTTTCAGCCCCTCTTCATGTTACCTCAGATAATGGAACTCGGTTCCATTCCACCTTATTTAATGATATATGTCAATTCTATAAAATCAAAACTCATTTCACAACCACTTTTCATCCCCAGTCAAATCCGTACGTGGAAAGATCAAATAGAACTATTAAAAATGCCCTTGCATCAGCTTTAGAGGATAACTCTTTATGTAAATGGGAAGAATATTTACCTTTTGTTATACTTGCTTTAAATTCTTCATTTCATTCAAGTATAAATGAAATTCCTTTTTTCTTGTTCTTTGGAAGAGATGCCTGTTTGCCCCTCTCTGATATAATTAAAAGTGCTAACATATATAAATCAGAAAATAAAAATTATAAAGAAGAAATTATTGTTAAAATGAAACATGCATATGCAAAGGCATTGGAAAACCATATTAAATCTCAAGATAAACAAAGAAGATACTATAGGTACCAGAATTACAAAAATTTTGAAGTTGGAGATATTGTTTTATTAAATAATAAATACAGAGTAGGAGTAGGGAGTAAATTCAAATTCAGATGGTTGGGGCCTTATAGAATAATTGAAAAATATTCTTCAGTAAATTATAAAATAAAACCACTCTATGATGTCAGTAGGAGAACTGAAACAGTTCATGTTAACCGTATAAAAAGATGTAACGTACCATATTTAAATTATGATGAAATGCAAAATGAAAATCATGTTGACAATAATATAAATAATGTTGAAGATGATTCTGAAGAAGAATCAGAGGAAGATTCTTAAGAGGAATATGTTAATTATAATAATAATAATAATAATAATAATAATAATAATAATAACAATCATTATAATTTGAGATCTCATGGACCAGTCGAAAACTATGAGAGAGTCCAGAGACCCATTGAATTTAAGGTTCGAAATATTGTAGGAATATTAATGATATTGTTAATATTAAAATTATTTTAGAGTAAATTGAGACCTCGAGGAAAATTTGTTGGCAACTTAATTGTTGTTGTTTTATTGTTGAGATGCTAGAGGATATTGATTTAGGATTTTGTTGTTGATAGTTGGACTAGTAACATAGTCGCTTCTATTGCGCCTTACGGATAATGATACGCCATTATATAATTTACTCACTTGATTTAATTCAAAACGACGTCAGTCTCTAAGGAGAGAGTTGTTGTGAGTCCGTTTTAGAAATGGATGTGGAAAATGCGCAAAGTACATTTCCATTTCAAGGTGATTATTTGTGTTGTATATTATTGATTATTTATTCATTTTGCTTTGTAGTGTCTCAATAAATATAAATAATAGATTTTAACTTTGTAATGTATGTCTTTTTCCTGTTTCAGAGACTTAAATATGAGTTGTATGACTGCTCATAATTTTTTTTAGGTTATTGTTGAGAGCTGTGGAGAAAGGAATTTCATGGCCAGTGAATCTAGAGATGCTAGTCAATAAAAAAGAATTAAAAATTTCAGATAAAATCATCCATGAAAAGTATTTTGAGGGAAAAATAACCCATTTAACTTTCATCAATCTTTATGCGAGCAATTGTGCTAGTTTTATGATGGATGAAATTTTGACGAACTTGTATAAACTATTTAAAAAACTAAAGTTTGGATACGATCTAACAATTGAAAACGACCAACATAAAATATTTAAAATACCGAAGTATTTTAATTGGCAAAATTTTGAGCAAGAAATCAGGCAAACTTCTTGGTGGAGACTGATACTTGTGAAATTGGGAATGAAGAATAAATATAAAAAGAAAACATCCGATAAGTCAGATAAAGAATCAACGAAGTACTTCTTTAAAAGAAAATTTGCTGCTAGGAAACTAAAGAGGAGCAATATGAAATCAGAATGTAAACAAATTAAGGTAAAGGAATTGAAGAAAGGTACTTCAATAAAAGAACAAATCAGGAAAGAAACGAAATTGCAAAGCAAATTCGTAAAGTTATTCGGTAAGGAATCTGCACCACAGTCAGAACAGCAATTCAATGGCAATCTGATCACAGTACCAATCTCAGAGGATGGATTTTCTTTTTGCACTAAGGTATCATCTGTTTCTTCTTCACCTTCTTCTGTGACCACCTCTTCTTTGACTGGTTCAGATTCTTCTACTGTCACACCTATGGATATTTCATCAACTTCGACTTTTACTAAATCTTCCTCTTCTTCATCTTCTTTGCCTAAGTCTTCTTCCTCTAAATCTTCTTCATATTCTAAATCTTCCTCTTCTTTAAAAACTTCCTCTATTGCTCTTTCTTCCAAATCTTCTTCTTCATCTAAATCTTCTTCTAAAAATCTCCTTTCAAACTCTTCTTTTTCATCTAAATCTTCCTCGAAATGTTCTTCTTCTTCAAACTCTTCCCTTATGTGTTTGACTCCCAAGAAATCTTCAAATAGAAGTAAACATTCAAAGATTTCAACACCACCTTCTTTATCCACTATTTTGGAGGAAGATCTGCAATTATCCCCAAGCCCTTGCAAAGAACCTTCCAAATTATTACATTATTTAAGATTAAAATAATTAACGTAAAGTAGATCAGTAAGGTACAAAGTGACAAAGATTATTGTTTTTTTTTTTTTTTTGACAAAAGAAAGGGAGATGTAAATATAGATTTAGATGTTATTTAACTAAAATTTCTTATTATTTGCTCGTAAATATAGGGAGTAATGTAAAATTTTTGGATATTCCCTTCACAAATAAGTTTAAAATTCTAGTTCCGTTCATTTTTTTTTTAAAGTCACTAATAATGTTTATTTTAGTTACCCCTTTGATTTCGATTTCTTAGTTTATTTATTATTTATAAATTCTTTAAATTATTATTATTTTAATTAATAGTAGTTACAGTAATTTTCTTAACTAATTAAATTATTATTTATAAAGGGAAAAGCCATTTTTGGCCTATTTAGTAATTTGATTTTTAGTTATTATTTATTAAATAAAAGGCTTTTATGGGCGTATAATAATTTCCAAAGGAGAATATACTATATTATGTTTTATTATATTATTATATCTTAGACATGTAAGAATATTATTTAATCTATATATTTTAGCATACAATAAAATATTGGTTAAGAATTACAAAGACCATTATTGGGCTATAGAATTCGAGAGGGATACTTAAGTCTTACTAACATGAATCTTTAAACTTCATTTACTGGAAAAATAGGAACTTATGAAGTACCGAACCATGTCTAATCATTGAAGAATAGTGCAAAGCTATTTTACAGAAGCTGTTTCCATTCAAAATGTATCTCTGGAAATATATATATATATATATATATATATATATATATATATATATATATATATATATATATACATACATATATACTCTCTCTCTCTCTCATATAACATATATCTTCTCCTATATATATATCTATACCTTTATATTAGTTAGCCTTTAGCCATAATTTTTGTAGTAAATTAGTATATTTTGGTTCTATTGCTATGGTTGGGGTTAACTTCTTTAAAAATCAGGTTTGATTTATATCATTTGGTGTCATTATTATACCCTGCTTTATGGACCAGGTGAGCATTTGGGAGAAACTTTGCTTCCATGTCTTCAAACTTTATCAAAGGGCTTAAAGTTCTTCCTTTTTAATATCTTGTTTTCCATCGATATTTTGTGTAAAAGTATTAGTTCTTTCATAATATACAGTGTTTCTCTCATTGTAATTTGTTGTTTCTCAGTTCAATATCTAGTTAAGTCTGTCTGTGAGAGATTTCTTTCTGTAGAGGACAATTAGTTGACAAGTGGGCCACTGGTTTATCTGGTGCCTTAGACCTATATTAATATCTGATAATGACCAACTGAGTAAAGTTTCTCTTTACGTCTGGTGCTATTTGGCTTTGCCGGATAGATGTTGGTTTCTCCAACATACACTTGAGTTAAAATTGTGAGTTTATATTGACAATTAGGTAACTATTTGGTTTCTCCAGATAGATGTTGGTTTCTCCAACGCGTATTGTATTAGTTTTATACGATTTTATATGTTGGTTTCTCCAACAGATATTTGTGTTAGTTTCTCTAATGCGAATTTAAGTTGGTTTCTCCAACGCGTATTGTATTAGTTTCTTTAATGCGATTTTAACTGTTGGTTTCTCCAACAGTTATTTGTGTTAGTTTCTCTAATGCGAATTTAAGTTGGTTTCTCCAACAAATTATTGTATTAGTTTCTCTAGTACGATTTTAAAGTTGGTTTCTCCAACGAATATTTGTATTAGTTTCTCTAATACGAAATTAGGTACTAGTGGTATATCCATTTAGTCGTTGGTTTCTCCAACGTTACCTGTATAAGTTTCTCTTATGCAAAACTAAGGTACTAATTTGGTTTCTCCATCATACACCGTTATATAAGTTTTCGGTTTCTCCTTAAACTTATATTGTTGTCGTCGATGGTAAATAAAATTGTGGGTGTTGTTATAAATCATTCCTTATATGTATATGTACGATCCTTCATGCATTCTCCGAAGAGCAAACTGTTAAGACCAGAGCTACCATTAATATAGTTTATGTATATATATAAATAATAAAACGTTATTTCTTTGCTAGCTTTTCTTCTGAATCCTGTCACTTCTGGCTATTTTTGTTGTTTAAAAAGGTTGAAATCACTGGGTAAAATATCGAAAGTTATTTCATAGAAAAGATTTAGAAGTTATTTATAATCATCATTAAAAAAATTCCACTTCGACTTATTGAAAAGAGTATTAAAAAATCTTACAAAAAGGGTCTCATTATCAAGCAACTTTCAATATATATATATATATATATATATATTTATATATATATATATATATATATATATATACTCTTTCTTCTTTATATATATATATATATATATATATATATATATATATATATATATTCAAAGTTTGTTTAGACAGTAAAGGTGTAAAGTTTAAAATAAAGGGTAAAATAAAAATAATAAAGAAGAAAATGTGTTAATAAATTAAACATTCTTTGAGAGAGCGGAAAGAAAATTCTTTAACAAAAAAGTATATATATATATATATATATATATATATATATATATATATATATATATATATATATATATATATATATATATATATATATATATATATATATATATATATTTAACTATATATTTAACTCTACTATGTGTAAGTTATTTTATTTATTAGATATTTGATTAAATCCTTTTACACGGTTATTTTCTATTTTTGTTTTTTCATTTTTGTTATTGACATGAATGTATGTACATATACTTTAATAATAATTTCCTACTTCCTTATGTTATATATTCAGATTCGCTTAGTGTTCTTCAACCACTCAAAGGCTCCAACTCTAAAAACACAATGATATTCGTTGTACAGCAGTTTCTTCGGCTACTCCACTCCTGTAAGAAACAAATCACTCTCTGTTGGACCACCTCTCACGTAGGGGTGATTGGCAGTGAAACTGCAGACAGAGAGGCCAAAGTAGTCTCTTCCTCTTTCTGTAATTGTCCTAGGTATTTCCCAAATTTTGTTCGACAGGGTCGTCTCCCATCAACTGATTATTTTCCTGCTGCCAGACAGGGCTTCTAGTTTTGCTTGCAAGAGAGGTAAACTAGTGATCTGCGAGGAGTGAAACATAAAAACATAAAACCAGATATTGGCGAGTGGTCAACTTCGTGGCCTTACTAATATCACTTATAACCATTAGATGTCACGGGATCCTCCCCCGGCCTTACTAATATCACTTATAACCATTACATGTCACGGGATCCTCCCCCGGCTTGCAAATTCTGCCATATCCATTCTCCACAATCTGTCTTACATCCTTGTTGAATGCCCTACACACTAAGGTCTATTCCCCCCTCCCTAAAAGGCTATCCTATCTCTTTTCCGATTCTCCCCACTTCGATGTTAACCTTATTTTTTCTTATTTAAAGGAAATAAACTTACTGATAATATATTTCAACCTTTTTTCTGACGATTCACTGTTTTGGTGATTTAAATAAGTAGTACAGCTAAAGTAAACTAACTTGACATAATATATTTTTAAAAGGGAATCACCCTATGTTGGCTCTCCAAACTATAAGTCACTTCTCTTCGGCAGTGTGAGCCTCTGTAACAAATTTTCAAAAACAAACAAAATATATATTTAAATATATATTATTTATATACATATATATATTATAATTATATATATATATATAAAAGTTATATACATTATATATTATATTATGAAAAAGAAGAAAAGAAAAGAAAAAATTCCAAGAACGAAATCTCTTTTGAAATTAATAAAAAACAAAGGATAGAGCAGTATACAGAATCAGAATCCTACGAAGATTCAGATCAGGATGCTGACTATGTAGCAAATTGGAGTGAACATGAGGATGCGTGTGATGTTCCTAAAAGGAAGAGTAATAAAAATAAAGAATCTGCACCTACTGAAAACACCAATAATGATTCTTCTGCTTATACTATTAATATTGTTAATGAATCAGATGGTACCGTCTTCCAGAGGAATGAGACTAATTTTTATCAAAATAATATTGATATTACTTCTAGCCATAAGAGTACTAAGAACTTAAATGAGGTTAAAATAAACGTCGATCTCAATTTGTCACTAAAATTAGGCGAAGAATTATTTGAAACTGCCACAGACTGTAATGAAAATCCAAGTCGTTCATCATATGTTAAAAATTGCAACCCGACTGTTTTAAAAAGAGTTTACGACAAAAGAAATGCATGCTTCTTCTGTCTTAAGTCTCAAGTAAAGATAGCGAGGCATTACCTTCTACAGCACAGTTCTGAATTGCAAGTGCAAAATATTAACAAATCTAAATCAGAGGAAAGACAGCGGAAGTTAGAACTTCTTAGACTTGCCGGAAATTTTAAGTATAATATTCGGGTATTAAGACAATCCATAGGATAGATGGGGTTGTCAGAAGACCATCTATAGGAAAAAGGTTAATTGTACAAATTTTATTCCTTGCATGTTTTGTCTTGGTTTCTATCATAAAAGGCATAAATCTATCATAAATTTGACTTACGACGAGAATAAGAACGTTGAGCGATATGTACAGGTTTCTAGTAGAAAACCACATTATCGCCGACGAAAGTAAGTTGCTGGAGGACATTCCTAGTGTCCTCTGGTATCGTACGGGGACACGAGTCCTCAGTGGGAAGGGGCCTTTGGGGGCGGTAGACCTTCGCGATCGTGTGCACACGATAGGTGCGGTTGACGAGCCAGGCCTTCGGGTGTGGACCTGGCATGGGGGGGAGGTTAGCAGGGAGGCCGCGGGTCTGGAATGGACGGAGAGTCGCCCTTCGGGGTATGACGCTTCTATGCCATACTGTGACTTGCGTGCTGTGTCCTGCGTGGCGATGGGCTTGAGGAAGCGAAAACCGGCTTATTCTATACCTCAGTTCATAGTACTTCAAGATCGCCACTATTACTTGTCGGGCGCGATTGGGTTTCGGGCGCTGGCCATCGCCATGGGTTTGACGTTTCATACGTTTGCCATTGACTATACTAGCGCTGATGCTCTGAACCGCCAACAGCAGATAGGATCGTGCTGGCCCGGCAAGTTCATGAGCAATATGTTTAGTGGGAATCGGGGCAGAAGACCATTTTTAAATTGGGGGGTGGGTCTCATGGAGAGAATGTCTAAGGGGGGTGCGTGCATGGCACATTCTCATTTCTACGAATACCCTATCGTATTCCAATTCATCTGGCCCCGCTGTTGGCGTTCGCCATTTGTCAACAGGCGAAATTGGGCAGGGGTATCTCGATTGATTATGAACATGTAGCTTACATTTGTTAGCTTTAGTTTCTCTAATGATTTTTGTTGTTAAGATGTCCTTATTAATTAAGATATTTTTGAAATGTTTTAAATTTTTTTGTCTACTCGTTTGCTAAAAGCTTTATTTTTTATTTTGTGATATTAAATTACATTTTAGTTTCATTATAGCTAAAATTATATAAATTATTTGTGTAATATTTTCCGCAATCCTAGGTATGTGTTTTGAGAATTTTATATTTCAGAACTATCCACCCCAGTGGCCTGGACTGCACATCCGAACACTCAATTTCAACAACAGAATCTTTCGAAGAACCAACATAATTCACCAAACTATTTGATTCTTCAGATGAAGATCTTTTTGAGGTAGAAGGAACTTAATAAAAATTTGTATCAGAGGCACGTGAACGGGGTGAAGTAGATGTAACTGCTCTTTGATTAGCAATTTCAAAATAAACTGAAATACCCCAGTGACCTGAAGGAAAGGTTTGTGTTCCAGAAACTTTTAGGTTTCCAATAAGACCAAAATGCCGAGGTTTAGGTGAAGGAGAATCACTCTGGTGGAGATAAACTCGATCGGAACGGGCTCGAGGTTTGAATTTCGAGTTTATCGATTTGTTTCCCAGGTGAATTTGCGTTCTTGCCTCTTCCATAGGTGGGAAACATCATTCGGAATTTGTGCTTCTGTGGCCTCCATATCTCTAAGATTCAAATCATCAGCGAATATTGAAGTATGTTCTTTACTTCCTGCCCTCAGCATCTTCAAAGCCTTCCGAAACAAGCCTTCCTCTCTCCTGCACCATCTGGCGTGCTCTCCAAATGTGAATTAAGGCGTCGTAACTTTAAGCTACCAATATGACAATCAACAAATAAAATATTTCGACCCATGGGTGTGTTGGGAATGTTGGGAATATTTCTATAAGTGTTTCTAACATTCAAAACTTATAATATTAATTATCGTTTTTGTGATTTCCAGATTCCAAGTACTTCAAATGATTGGAAAAGCATCTATCATGAGTTCGAAACTCAATGGAATTTCCCAAATTACATCGTTGCCTTAGATGGTAAGCAATATGTTCTACAGTCTCCAATGAGTAGAGGGTCCGAATTTTACTTTGGCATTGTGTTGATGGCACTTGCAGATGCAAATTGTAATTTCATTTTTGTGGATGTCGGATGCTAAGGTAGAGTTTGTGCTAGTGTTGTTTATCGAAACACTAAGCTTTTTGAGAAACTCGAAAATGGTGAGCTGAACCTACCTCCAGCTGAAGTACTAAAAGAAACAAACGTGTGACATATGTATTTGTTGGTGATGATGCGTTTACTCTTGAGTAAATAGATTTTAAAGCCCTATCCAGAAACTCATGAAAAATGCTCAAAAGAATTTTCAATTACCACCTTCACGGGCCCGAAAAGTGGTTGAAAATGCATTTGGTATATTAGCTTCAGTATTTCGCGTTTTAAGAAAGCTACAACCCAAAAAAGCATCACTGGTAACAATAACTGTCATCTAGATAATTTTTTGAAAAAGTTCACTCAAAGTTCAATTGATATATCTTCCCTAAGCACTGTTGATGTCGAAAGAGAGGGAATCCCTCACAAGAGGTCTTTCGTTCATGAGCAAGACATGTTAGCTCCTTTACCAATGTATAAACACATACCGCAGAAGTCTAGTGCCGAACAAAACTGTAATTAAGAGCATTAAATTCGCAGAAATAGGAATTTTTAGTAAAATTTTTCATTTCGTATAGAAAAAAAGTATAGTTACCCTTCCCAAAATCATTTTCCTTTCATTTCGTTTCTATCTAAAGATATTTCCAATACATATTTATTTAATAAAGCAATGTTGAAAAGCTAGGCAGGTTTTAATCCATGCAATTAAATTTTTTTTATTTATTTACGAATACTTCCACATACCACCCTAGAAGATTAATTTTAATATAAACTTTATTTTTAGTATTACAGTAACTTTAACTGAATATTATAGCTATTTATGTGGGGGCGTTATAACTTTACCATATATATCTATATATATATAATATATATTATAATTATATATGAAAATGTACAGACATTATTATAAATAGAAGTTATAAACATTTTAATATTATATATTTTATATATATATATATAATATTAGATATCTTAAACCACTTGATATTGCTCCCCCTCGATGATTTGCTGAATGTAACATCCTTATTTCTGAAAGTATTTTATAAATCACTGATCTTATTACTTAGCTTATTAAATTATATTAATACTTTTTACCTTTAGTCAAATTTTAATTAAATGACATCTTTCTTGCATTTAATCTGTCCTAATCAGAACTATATTTCTATACTACTATCAAGAAATACTATAATCTTAAGAATCGAAATGAATTGGAACTATCTCGGATGATTGGAACTAGAACAATTACCCAGGATTTGACGTTATTATAAGCTTCATTCTTCACTGGCCTGGATTGATCTTGTTCAACAAACAGAGTCATTTGACCCGTTCTCTCGTATAGTGACTTTGACATCATATATGATACTTATGAATCGCAACGCCCCTCCATGGAGGAACTACACAATTAATTTTTAACCTTTAGAACGTTCTCACAGCACTTACCCCTATCTCCCATATTATCTTGCTCACTCAAGTCGGACTTTATTTTAAGCCCATCTACTTTTTGCGCAAGTTATACTTATGGATCTTAGGAGAGAACTTCGTCATGGTAAGCCCCCTGTATGCGTGACGTACCGTTTATATCAGGCTGCGAGCTTCAAAATAGCTCCGGCTCCGGCTCCGGCATCATCATTTTAATATGTGCGGCTCCTGACTCCGACTCAGTTCAGTTTATTTTAAGAATTTACTCGCGCCGATCCGGCTCGGCTCCGCATTTAAGATTGTTCACTCCGCTCCGGCTCGCCCTCTAGTTATTAATATTTTTCCATTTACAAATTGAAATTACTTAAATCACTGTTACCAAGTATTTATGAGATATTTCAACAATTTGTTTTTGGGCTGGTGCAGGGGGTTCCCTCCGACATCCCCTCCGGGGTAATGATAACGTCCCCCCCTCCATCCCAATCTCGGTTCCGACCCTAAAGTGAAATAAACAATTAGTTTTATAATTGGAGTAATATATAATATAAATTTATATATACTATATTATAATATATATACCCTCTTAATATATATAAATCTATATATAACAATATTATATAACATATATCAAGGGCATGCCCTCAAGAATAAGCCTTCGTAATAATTCATATATTATATAGTATTATATTTTAAGATAGCATTTATATATATATAATTATATAAATTATGTAGCTAATAATACAATTTCAAATGTAAAATTAAACTACCTGCGAAGTATACATCTTGGGGCCTAGTGCAGAGTTTAGTTATATTATTATTATATATATATATATATTATAATAATATTATATATATATATATATAATATATATATTTATATATTATATATATATATATTGTCAAGTATCTTTGCCTGGAGCCACATAATTTCTCAATTATGTGAGATTCACTAGTTTATTTATATTAATTTTTGGAAAGACTATTATTATTGATGCGCTATTATTTATAGTATATAATATTTCATAATTCACTCAATTTTATTTATTTATAAAAGAGATTTATTGTGCCCCACATAAATGTTATGTAAAAATATTAGCTTGTAATACGATAGGAAGATAATTAATTTTAGACTTATTCAGTTAAGAATTGATATTATTATTTTAGTTAATTGCTATATTTAAATACTGCCAAGACTATAAAAGGCAGAGGTTTATGGATAAGGGCATTTTTGCGTTTCGTTCTATCGTTCTTGAATCTTGTGATCGGTATTTCTTTTAATATGATTTATGAAGTAAAAACGTCCTACTTTATTCTGACTGTTTGTAAACCTACACAGCTTCCAGAACTCTTTTGATTTTCTTATAAGTTCTATACTGATTATTTAAAATTGTTCGATTTATATAGTTCAAACCCCTAGACAACAGCAACTATTTATTGATACTGAACCGCGTGTCCTCATCGACAAATATCACGACACGTTTTTGAGTGGCCTTGTCCGGAAGGAATATAACAACATTATTTCTTCATCATACTTGCTGAATTCAGATACTCACATCTTCTCTCTTATTCTTCACGGTTTCTCCACTTTGTCAACATTAACAATGGACTACAATCCGGTGCCAGATGGCTAAAGAATTAGGCCTAAAAGGAAAAGAGTCTCTCGCATCAAAGAAAAAGAGAAGGCCTACAAAGAAGAGAAGGTTTTGCTGAGGCAGAAAGAGCCACTATTGAAGCTGAAAGAGCGAAAGAATCTTCAACTCAAGAAAGAGAAGCTTGAAAAAAATGCTCAACTTAAAAAAAGAGAAAGCTCAAACACAGAAGAGAGAAGCTGAAAGGAATCTCAACTTAAGAAAGAGAAGCTGAAAGGAAATGCTTATCAAACCTTAGAAGAGAGAGAACGCCCAACTACAGAAAGAATTGAAGACAATTAAGACAAGCTGAAGACAGCCGCGAACGCACACGGAACTTTGAATTTGAAAAAAATACGACTGCCAATCAGTCTCAATCGTCACGTCCATCGTTAAAGCAATGTACCCCAATCGCACCAATGTTAACATCAAATAATGCCACCGCTTCGTCGAATCAGGACGAAATGACGCATAATCCAACGTTTTGAAGCTATGCACACATCTTCAAAATTGAGAGATCGCAGTTTAGGCCTCTTTATTTAAGTGGCGTGTTAACTGGCACGTGCTTTTTTCGGTTAGTATAGCAAGTTCCTCCCAATTAGCTAATGCATTTTGCAGCTTAAAGGAAAAGCCCTTCCTATTCAATTAACATGACCGAAGATGTTATAGGGCTAAGTCAAGGAAGTCAAGCACAAAGCAGCATGAAGGGTCCATAGCAATTACGAATCGAATTAAATCGTATCTGTCAAGGTGGTGTGAACTTCTCAAGTTTCAACCAAGACTTCACAAAGTTTAACTCGATCTTATAGTAGTGAATCAATTTCCTGTTGCCAAGACTTATCTGTTCATCTTAGAGAGGCTAGGCTCTCTGTTAAACGCCATCGCTTTCACGCTGATAATTTCTACAGCAAGGGAGAACCTATTGTTCCAAGGCAAGATGTTACCCGATTCGTATGGCATCTGGTAATCAACGAATAAATGTGGCCAAAATACGCACGCCCCAACACCCAAAAGGAGGAATATGCCAGCAAAGGCGGCCACGATTCCAGCGATTTATTCTGCCCAAACGGAAACAACAATTTCACGTAAATCGCCATTATTAATAGTATAACCGGCGATAACAAACAGCGGAGAAAAAGATGGCCAACGCCCAGGAAAAAGAATACACAATGCTGCCGTTATAATGATAATTCTCATTAACGAAGGGATCTGGCGGCGGGGCATGTCAATTGTTTGGAAGATTAATAGGGGTGGTAACGTCGAGTGAAAATGTCTAAAGGACGGGCGCAGTGGTTGCATGTCGACAGGTAAATCTATTCCCTTATTAACCATGTCATGCGGATAATTCAAACGCCATAATCCCCCTCATGCCCGTGGCGACGAAGGATCCATAATATGACAGACGCATTCCTCAGATACCTTTCTACCGCGATCAACCACCGTAACCTTGTTCATGTACTGGCCTAGTCGCGTTGAAGCTTGCGAAAAATTAAGTTTGTGACAGAACCATCAATGCAGCAGGCAGATCAGAAGATGTTCTAATGATCTCGAAACCCTATAGGACAGCCACTGAAGCAGAAGAATAGGATCGCACTCCGTTCTATCAGGGTACGTTGACAGCTCTATGTCTAACGATTGCGCGTCATGATTTAGACATTGGAAATATCCCCAGGCGCGCATAGGCGAGACAATAGGCTTCTGAAACGTCGATATTAAAATTATTACCGACAAGGACATCCATTGTACGACAAGTTACTTGGAGCAAAAAATGCTAATGCGAATAAAAGTATTTAAAAACTTTGAATTACCGAGTGGCACAGTCCATTGCGAATTGCTTTATGAACCACCTGAAACTAGCATATAAAAAGACAGCTTAAGTCAGTCTCGAAATTTGCTACTGCGACAAGTTCTACCACGAACAGTCCACAATCAATGAGAATTTTTCAAACGTTAGATAGCCTTGAAGCAAGTGTCGAGAAAGCTTATACAGGGCCTTGAGTGGCGGCAGAGAGGCCTACAAGGTCATAGCAAACGAGTCTGACTTCGCGCGCATCATCATCCACGTCTAGAATGAAGGTTAGGCAAAGATCCATAGAAGCTTAGCATGTCAGGCAGGAATAAGTTGATCGAAAACTCCAGAGAAAACTAGCACTCCCACTCTAGGAAAGAATCCGCCCAGAAAGTAGCTGTCCCGTAGAATCAGGCGGACGAGAGCAATTCGAAAAGAAAAAATGGGATACGATATACAAGATAGTAAAACAGAATGGTCAATTGTTGTTGATAAAAAGTTGATTAGTACCACACGGACTAAGGGCAAAACTCTTTTGAAACGGCCCACGACAGCTCTCCGTTAGCGGTACACCTTAGGCATAAAGAAACATCCGACAGCATTCAAATTGGCTTTTACTGCCAAGTTCACATAGAGGACGTGTTGTCGTCTTGTTAGGTCATGTGATCCGTTCTCTGTCAGACAGACTTCCCCGAGAGTCGAAGGCTGGGCTCCCTCTCACACAGGTACCAATCAATCGACGACCTTTCAAAGAGTCGCGGTGGATATTGTAGGTCCCATTAATCCACCATCGCCAGCAAGCGATTTTAGAATATATTCTGAACACTGGTGAGATATAGACACGCTACCCCGAAGCTTGCCTATTGAAGAATATTACAACCCACCGGTGCAATGCTCTGGTTGACATCGTATAAGTCGGCCTAGGATATACCTCAGGAGATGTGTGTCGGACCTTGGAACTCAGTTCGTGTCTCAACACATTGATGAAAGACATCGTACGAAATAATTACTTACAGATCAACCCAAATTTATCCCCTACATCCGCCCCTCACCCTATGGCAACGGCTTTGTGAGAAAAATTCAACGGCGCGATTAAAATCCATGCTTAAGCAAACTGGTCAGAACAACCAAAAATATGGGGCGAAGTTTACATCATCCAACTTCTACTTTTGTGCTATACAGGGAAGTATTCACCCAGGCTGAGCACGTTTTTGCGCCATTCGAGCTTCTTTAGGTCGAACCGTGCGTGGACCAATGCAGATATTTAAGAGATCTTATGGACCAAGGTGAGACTCATTCGAGTAGAGAATACCTTACCACTATATATCTCAGACTTCGCGAAGACTAGAGGAAACCCTTGAGGATGTGCCAATAAATAACTTAGGAAAGACCCAGATAAAGTACAAGCATTTGTATAGATCAAAAAGTATTCGTCCAGGTATTCGAGACTAATGACGAAGTGTTGATCCTCCTTCCTACGAGTCATAATAAATTATTGATGACGTGGAAGGACCTTATAAGATCATCGAGGCTCTGGGTGGTTGTTGTTATAGATCAAGTACGGGACCAAAGTTAAGATTTATCTGTCAACTGTTAAACTATCATAGACGGGACGTGGAGACCGAGGGAATCTAAGAAGACCCACACCACAACAGCCTCGCGTATTCTCGAGAGAAGATGAAAACGAAATTTACCACTCGATAGTTCCTGGCGTAACAGTACACTTCAAAAAGAAAGAGGGCGTTACGACTATTCATATTGCATTGAATTTAAATGTTCTTCAAAAAAAGAGTTGATTGAAAGCTTAACTCGAAAATTTCGGATCGCTTTTCACAAAATGTGCGCCGCGGAAGATGTAATCAATTCTTATCACGAAAGTAAACCTTACATGAGAAGACCCAATCGCGTCAAAGCCCTATTCATCCCTCACGCATCAGGTCTCAGGTAGAGGAAGAAGATAGCGATATTGCTAAAAATGGCGTGATAATGCAAGAGTCCGGATTCGCCCTATGATCGCCGGATCGTCGTCAGTAAAGAAAAAAGAATGGTCAATCGCATATTGTGCAGATTTCCGGAAATTAAATGTCATAACCGTGTTTGACCCAGAGCCCATGACAAACATTGAAGATATTTTTTCACGATTTGCCGGTGACCTTTATTTTTCGAAGCTGGATTTATCGAAGGGATACTGGCAGATCCCAGTTCGTGAAAAGGATGTTTTTAAGACGGCGTTTGTGATTCAAAGCGGACATTATGAATTCTTGAGAATGCCGTTCGGTTTAGTTAATGCCGGCGCCACATTGACTAGGACATTAAGGAAAATTCTAAAGGGGATGAATCATACAGAGTGCTATATCGATGATCTTATCGTACATCGAAGACTGGAAAACCCATATGCAGGAATATGCCATACGATTTTTAGTCGCGATCTCAGAAGCTCGGTTTACCGTCAACCTCGAAAATGTTTGTTGGGACCTTCAAATCGAATTTCTTGGGCTCAAGATTAAAGCCCTGGATGTAGAAGTTTATATGATTGAAAACTGTGAGTAGAATAAAGAAGGCCCCAATCCTGTGAGAGAAGGGCACGTAGATTTCTTGGGTCTGAGGGTATTACAGGTCTTACGTGCACAAACTATATGCTGCGATAGCATGCCCCTTTTCGAACCTACTAAAAAGGAACAATTACTATCACGTCAAATGGGGTGAAAGCAACAGATTGCTTTCGACACACTGAAGAACGGTGCTTAATCTGCACCAAATTATTCACGCTTTAACTAACCAAGAAGCCGTTTCCATATTAAAAACTGACGCATCGAATTACAGCATAGGTTCATGCTCCTACAACGCATGAAGATGGTAATATTTCCAGTAGCGTATAGAGGAAGACGGCTATACGGATGCAGAAAGAAATGGAAGCGATTTTAGTGGAAAGAAGGTTTGGCGATTAAATTTACGCATTAAGAATTCGAAAAGCTACTAATGTATGAAGAATTACGCTACGACGGAATCATCGCCCTGGCTGGCAAGCGTGTGTGCTGGATGAATGGAGCTAAGTACAACCAAGGATCATGCGGATGGCCATACTTTTTACAAAGTAATAATTTGTGTTAACAATCTATCAGTTTGGAAGGATAACGTCAATGGCTGATTTTTTGTCCAGCAAAGCTGATTCTTGACCTTTTTCTCTTATCAGGACGAAAGATGACACCTACCAATTTTGTCTTCTTAGAGGTGACGTGTGTCAAGTTATCTTGCCTGGAGGCCATAATTTCTCAATTATGTGAGATTCACTAGTTTATTTATTTTAATTCTGGAAAGACTATTATTATGATTTCGCTATTATTTATTAGTATATATTTTTTTATTATTTAATTTTTTATGTTTATAAAGACAATTTATTTTGGCAAATTGAAATTAAAAAAATCATTAGCTTTAATCCGAACCGGTACCGGAGTCAGAAACCCAAAATATCAGTTAAGAATTGATATATTATTTTAGTACAATTGCTATATTTAAGATACTGCAAAGACTATAAAAGGCAGAGAATTTTCAATAAGGGGCTTTTTTGCCGTTTCGTACTATCGTTCTTGAATCTTGTGATCGGTATTTTTTTAATAATGCATTTATGCAGTCACAAAACTAATCCTACTTTTTATCTTGAACTGTTCTGAGATAGAACCTACACAGGTATCCCAAAGAACCTTTGAGTATTCTCATATTGTAAGTGTTAAGGTACTCAGCTGAAGGATCACGCAACAGTTCTAACAAGGTACACTTTATTTATTGTTTCAAACCCCTTTTCACCTCTTCTCATCTTAGAATTAGCAAGCACTTAGGCTGCTGCCGCTCACCTATTAAAAATATCAACGACACACGTTATACTCACTGATTGTCCGCGTAACATATAATACTATATTATTATAATATTATATATATAATATACATATATAATATAGGTCATCAATATATACTATAGAATCAGGGGTAACTAAAGTCTAGAATATTTATATATATATAGCTAACGAAAAAATTAAAAAAAACAATTTTAATAATTATAATACGTACCTATTTATTGTATGAAAGCGTGTTCTTCATATATATTTACAAATACCTTAATTTACATCACAATTCCCAATTGTAGTAATATTCTTAGGCCCCTATCATTTTTTAAATAGAGCTCTCGTTTTAATAGATAAGATCTTTAAATACGTTTTTCTATCTATATAAATCCTAACACTTACTCCATTACTGCATTATTTCACTAATTTTAGATATATAATGCACAATACCATTAAATGAAGCTTATATAAAATTAATATATCATATCAGATCAATCAGACTCATTCGATACGAAAAATATTCCAAAAACTGCCACCAAGCACATATTTCGTACATATCTTACGAAATCGAGAAGGATAAATATCAATATATAATCATCGATTATATATCGATTATTATAATGGTAGGACAGATAGTCCCGCTCCTTTATAAGTTGTACGGATGAAAGAATGACGTGCATTCGTCTCGCCTGGGAGGTAAATAATTTTACTTATTAGATCAGCATAGGAGCGATGAATTTCTAAATGAAATTCATAATTATTCATTAAAGCTAATATTATTGTGAGTTGTTTTCTTTTAATATTATGATAGCAAAATAACTTCTTTTTTTAACTTTATATAAAATTTTAATTAATTTAGTTGATCTATTTTACAATTTAATTTCATATTTAAAACCCTAAAAAATATGCGAGAGCTACCTTACCCGGCCTACCCTTATTATATCGCCCCTGATACTATATATATATTGATATATATATATAATTATATTATATATATATATATATATATATATATATATATATAGTATTATTATATATATATATATATATAATAGATATATCCACGAAAAAGTTAAACCATTCTACAACCTAGCAAACTCCATTCGAATTATAAATTAAAATAGTTACCAAATTAAAATATCAAACACTAATTTATAAAAAAAAAAAGAAAAATGCCAATATTTAGATGAAAAAAGCAATAGACGCTTAAAAAAATCAGTAACTCAAAAACCCTAATAAAGTGGATTCGTCATTATAGGTCGTATTTTAAATCCATATTTAAAGTTAATTTCAAAACGACAGAGTTGTATACCTGTAAATCTAAAAAATTTGATAAATCCAGTTTACCTTAAATTTGTTCAAAAATTCATTGATAATGTACGGAAAAGCATTACACGTGATTATTATTTAAATTTCAACAGTTTTTTTTTTACTAGAATACTTATATTTTTAAATTCATTCCAAGAGCACTTCACCTCTATCGTCTTTCAAAACATTACTTAAACAAGCATGTGCTGCCATTTCATCTGGGTTAGTAGGGAATTTTGAAAAATAGGAGGTCGATCATAACATATACGGATAGAAATCTAAAAATAATGATTGGCTCAGCGCAATTATTCAGGTTAAGCCATATACTCATTTTTTACTAAATGAAATATCTCGAAAAGTACAACTTACAGAAAAACCAATTACATATTAGAATCAGCGTGTAAGCTTATTACAAAAATTAAAATAATAAAAAATAAAAAATGAAATAAAAAAATTAAGTGGGCTCAGCCGCGCGGGACAGAAGGGGGAGTTTCCAACCCCGTAGGGAGGGCGGAGGAGCCCCGCGACACCCAAAAATACCAAAGAGCGGGGGTTTCCGGAGACCCTCCCGGAGGGGAAATAGTCCTACCCTGTCGTTTCCCGGAAGACCGGAAACCCCAACTCCTGCCATCTTATCGGTTTACCCTTGGTAATTCCTTTAGTGAAAATAATTAAAATGACGGAGTCGTAAAACGTAACTGCTCCTATATATTTTGGAAGTCATGACCTGTCACCCCCTTCAATTGACGTATAATCTATACTTACAATATATAATATAAAAAAAAAATTAAAAAAAATCAAACGACGAGGAGTCCGTAAAAGCAGGGGACATAATATATAGATATATTATCTATATATATTATATATAATATATATAATATATATATATATTATATTATATATATATATATATTAATATATTAATATATATTAATTATATACTATAATTGAAGAAATTTGAAATATTGGACGAGAATTTGGAACTACGAGAATTTTACGAAGCCAACTATTTCCTCCCTGGAGTTCGTTAAAGGCTTTACTTAGTTAAAATAAAGTTATTTGCTAATTCCTAGTTTGCAAGAAAAGGAATGCGCAATCCAAAGAATACCCGAGGACTGCTGTTTAACCTAGACGGTTGTTTGCTTTTTAAACTTTAAACGGGTTGGACGGTATCACCAACCCCAGAGGAAAAAATACACTTGAAAACTAATTAAACAACTTTTTTAATATTTATGACACACATTTACTTTCTTTAACATCTTTTCTAATATATTATTGGAAATTTTTAAAAAATATATATATATAAGGTAAGAAAAAATAAATAAAACTAAAAAAATATTTTAAATTTTTAGTTACTTTATAAAACAATAATAAAAAAAAAAATCGCTAAGAATTGAACAAAAAAATCATATTTTTGAGAGTGTTACTCATAGTTCCTTTGTAACTATCCAAAATCGTTTCTTTTCAAAAATCAGATGGAATCTGTACTGAAAAACAAACCAAATAAACGCCAATTTTTTGTAGTCCCTGGGTTTCAAAAACCCGCAAAAAATTAAAATGGGTTTGTGTTACCCCATATCTTTCAAGTTTGTATCTTCCCTATAAATACTCTGAATGCTCTCAATATATATGTAAACCCCCCCCATGACCATAAGTTATTAAATATATATAATAATATATATATATATATATATATTATTAATATACTATATAACTATATTATATATATTAATATATATATATATACTATATATATTATACTTTATATATAATTATATCTCATATTATATAATTATAATATTATTATAATATATTATATATAATATATATATATATATGTTATATTATATATAATATGTATATAATATAGATTATATAATAATATTTCAAACAGATTTATATGCAATTTATCACTTTAGTCACAAAATTCTTACACTTCAAAGGAAGAACAGTAGATCGACTGTCTTGCAAACAATTCCTTCGATTCCCCCATTTTCTCACAGGAGGAGGGGGAGACAAGTAATAAAATACATACTATAATAATAAATATATGTAATAAATAGATCAGCTACAGTCACCATCCCTCCATGTGGGAGTAGAAACATATTTCAAGGTCACTAAACTAAATTGACAAATGGCATCGAAACATGACGATATACCGTATATAATATATATATATATATATATATATATATATATATATATATATAGATATATATATATATTAATATATATTATATATATATATATATATTATATAATATAATATAGAATATTACTATATATATAATATAATATAGATATAAATAGATAGATAAATAGATAATAGATAGATATAAATAGATTGATAGATAAATTAGAGATAGATAGATAGATAATAGATAAATAGATAGATAAATAGATAATAGATATATAATATTAATAGATATAGATACGATATAGGATAGAAGAATTATAATAAAATAGATAGATACGATAGATAGATAATATATAGATAGATAGATAGATAGATGCATAAATAGATAGAGAGGAAAGATTAGATAATAGATAATAGATAGATAGATATAGGTAGATAGATAGATAGATAGATAAATGATATAGATATAGATAGATAGATAGATAGATAGACATAGATATAGATAAAGATAGATAGATATAGATAGATAGATATAGATAGATAAGATCTATAGATAAGAAAGATAAGATATATATAGAAGATATGATAGATATGATAGATAGATACGATTAGATAGATAGATAGATAGATAGATATAGTATAGATAGATATAGTATAGATAGATATAGTATAGATAATGAGATAGATAAGATAAATGGATAGATATAGATGATTTGATATATTGGTTGATTTAAGAGTTGATTTAGAATAATGTTGATTTAGATAGATATAATAGATAATATAGTAGATAGATATAAATATTAATCATATAAAGATTGCAAATAGATATTGGAAAATAGATAGCGGGAGTATGTATTTAAATAAATCTGAAAGATATAGATAGATTAAATAGATAGAGATAATAGATAGATAGTAGATAGATAGATAGATAGATAGATAGCATAGTAGAGATAGATAGATAAGATAGATAGACTATAGATAGATAGATATAATAGATAGAAATATAGATAGATAGATAATAGAATATATATAAGATAGAAATATATATAAACTTTATGCTATAATATCATGAATATATAAAAAACTATTTTATAAGCATCCATATAGTACTATACAGATATATTATGATTAATTATATATATATATATAATGTTTCTTTTAACGCTTGCCATTAAAATTGGTTTCTGGGTGAACATTAAACCCAAAAATACTCTGGAAAAATACCTAAATACTAATTATCGCTAGAGTTAGTATATCCTCCTCTTACGAACTCCAAAATGACACTATAATGAACAATATTTCTAATCCGCAAAATCTTAGAATATATGAAAATTTTGGCGATAATATGCATAATTTAACAATTTATTAATAACCAAAAAAAACGGTTTTTTGGGTCTACACGTAACCCTATGAGTCTAATTGTTAACTAATGAGAATGAGAGTTAAGCGAATCAGCCCCCCATCAACCCTCAACAGCTACTAAAAGATAATCGATATGTTTCGGTCTATCACGCACCTAGCGATAATAATTTCGGAATATCGAATTTTTTGCTACTCGATGGGGTGAGCTATACCCCAGGACCCCGTTCTAGGGTTAAAGAATGGGAAATTAAAATGGAAAAACATTTCTAGGCATTACTGAAAAAAGCTTTCAAAAATCTTTCAAGCCCTCTATATAGGCATGCAAAACAATTAATATAAAAGGTTAAATAAAGAATTGCTAATTATGTAAATGTTGCTGAAACTAATTCTTAAAATGATTTTTCCTAATATATATAATAATTATAAATTATATATACTATATATAATATATATAATATATATATAATATATATATATATATTTATATATAATATTATTATATATATATGACTTTGTTTTACTTAAATGATCAGTATCTTCAATTTTTTTTTTGTTTGTTGAAATATATTCTAATGAATGAAAGAACAATTAATTTAAGATGGGTAATTAGTGAAATATGAAAATATATAGGATCAGTTACGTTTTACGACTCCGCAGTTTTTATTTTTTTCTACTAAGGAATACCAAGGAAACCCGCAAAGATGCAGGGAGTCGGGGCTCTCGGCCTTCCGGGAACGATGGGTAGTCAATAATTCCCCCCCTCGAGGAGGTCTCCGGAACCCCCCGCCTCTTTGGTATTGGTGTCGCGGGCTTTTGTCCGTGAAACTAAAGTAAGGTATCAGGTTTCAGTACAAGATAGGAAAAAGCACTCTGAGTTTATTCAAAAGTTCAATATTAAACAAACACTACAATAAATAATCAGAAGATTGTCCTTTAAAGCCCCTATTTGTTCCGCTTTGCTCCTTACGCAGCGCGCGCAGAAGCTATGACAATTGGATAGATTAGCTTTGTCCATTTTATTGGGCTACTTAGCGTGACAAATGGGTTCGTTCTACACTTTTTATTTCTTTTGATAGTACTAACCAGAGAATAAAACATTTTCTACACTGGTGGCATTCTTAGATTGTTATCAACATTTTATATTTTCTTCATAAAAGTCAAAAGTTTTAATAACATATTTTATATAACCATTTTTTATTCTTTTCCGGTCTTCAAATATTGCACCATTTTTCCACTTTTACTGAACCTTATTTGAAGAAAAAGACTCAACAAGCATATTCTATTTCATTAACCAAATTCATTTAACAAAATATTGAATTTTATTAAAAATTATTCTTAAATGTAATTATTAATCGCTTTGATTTTATAAGCTTTTATTGATGGACGCGATTATTGTTTGTATGTCGTTGTATTATATTTAAAAGAAATTCAAGATTTATTGGACATCCGAGTCATAACTCAAATTCCTTACTTCGATCATGATGTCTTTCTAGATTTTGCCGCATACCTATACGCGCTCGGAAGCAGCACTAATCATCGTTCCCTAAATCATAACAAATCATGAATTCGATTCCTTGATGATTTTGCTTCCATTCATTTTTCCTTTTTTATTGACACTTATTCCTTGTCTCTTTGTTTGTGACTATTTTTTTCGGTGTCGCGGGGTCCTCCGGCCCCTCCCTACGGAGCGTAATGGATAAACGTCCCCCCTGTGTTCCCCGTCGCCCTTCGAGCCCCTACATTGCCGTAATAACCTTTACAAATAATATAATATATTAATTTCGCCCCTAGAAAGCAGGTAAAAAAAAAAAACAAAAAAAAAAAAATTTCATTTCTACCCTAGAACATCTACTTATGTATCATAGATGCTACCTGTGAAAATTTTTTGATCCGAGCTCCCGTCCTGTGGGCGTTCAGTAACTTTGTCCATATATATATATAATAAAATTTATATATATATATATATTATATATATATATATAATTAATATATAAATTATATTATCTATACATGTCTAAAGTATAATAGATATGAATATATAATAGAGACCTTTTTGTTTACGTTATGGTCATTCATTTGTTTTTTCTGTTTATCTCAAATCGCCGAATTTATGGATTACCAACAATGAATTTCAGTGGTAACGGAAACCTATACCACGCGCGGGACAGTGCCTGCCACCAGCGTATTTTTAATTTTTTTTTTTTTTTAACTAAAGGAATACCCAAGAGTAAACCGCAAAGACTGGCATATATATTATACTGATATATATATAATATATGATAGATATTTATTAGACTTATATATATATATATATATATATATATATATATATATATATATATATATATTATATATATATATATATGCCTTATTCAGTTATTAGCCAAATCATAATTTTAATTTTCTCTTCTATTTTTTTTTATAATAATGCTACTATCAATATCTACCAAACAAATGAATTTCAGTGGTAACGAACATGATTCAAAAGTTCGAAGTATTTTTAAATAATTTTTAAAAATCACATTTTATGTTAAATATTGTTTAAATGAAATATCTCAAAAAGTACGACACTTACAGAAAAACCAATTGCATATTTGGAATCAGCGAATAAAGCTTATCACAAAAATGTAAAAAAATTCATAAATTAAATATCTCAAAAAGTACGACACTTACAGAAAAACCAATTACATATTATTTGGAATCAGCTATAAAGCTTATTACAAATATGTAAAAAAAAAAAATAGGGGCTCGAGCCGACGGGACGTTTTCCATACCCCCCGTAGGGGAGGGGCGGAGAACCCCGCGACACCCAAATACCAAAATACTTCCTTGACATTCCTCCACCACTGCGTCGCCCTCGAAACAAGGGGTGCCTCTGTTCTCATATGAAAATTGTGTGGATATTGGAAACTCAAGAATCACTGGTTGTGGATCCTTCTTTCCAGCCACATCTGCTTTGTGGAACTCTTTGCCTTCTATTTTCCCTGCAATATTCAACTTCCTCTATTATTAAGTCCCGCGTCTGCGCCTACCTGAGGAATTGCGTTAGGCAAGGACAGGTGGTTTACTTCTTATTTATTTTATTTTTTTTTAAGTTTTTTTTTTTTGCCCCTCCTTTTTGAAAAGGCCTGCCAGGTGATAGTGGATATATTGCGTTAAAAGATATATATATATATATATATATATATAATATATATATATATATACTATTATATATATATATATAATATATATATATATATATATTATATATTATATTATATATATAATATAAAATATACCAATATATATATATCGACTTGAATGAAGCTTTGTATATTCATAAATACGGGCATAAAACTCGTCTATGATGTTGACTGAAGTGGCCAGGCGAAATATTATTAGATTAAAAGTTCTTTCTATTCTAGAATAGTCCTTAAAAAAAATTCAAACAGTGAAGCGGATGTTGAATATTCTTAGGAATTTGGAAAAGGAATGCAGATGCTCACGCATAAATTAAACAGCTGATATAACCATATCTAGATAAAGTAAAATAAAATATATAATTAATTAATAGTAATAATAAAATTATTAATAATAATGAATAATAAATAATAATAATAATTAATAATAATAAATAATATAAAGCTTCATTAACTCAATTCCAAGACTCTAAAGATTTATTTTTTTGACATTATTATATTTACTTAAAATTTACAACAGAAGTAGAAGACTTGTTTACAGTGATTTCCTGACGCGTTGCGTCCGAACTTATACCTTCGGATGTGTCGTAAACAAATGAGTGTTGTTTTAGTTAATAGTATACAACATTGAAATTATATAATCATTAAATGTTGGGTCTACGAGCTTATGTGAGGTCTCCACCACTAAAATAAAATATAAGGACATAATATATACACTACATGGTTGCCATAGGACTTTGAAATGTAACTGTATAATATATGATATATATATAATTCTAATATATCATATATATATAATATATATATATATATATGTTCGAGTTTGCAGTTTATTCAACAACTCGTCAAATAGCAACAACGAATATGGTTGTCTAAAAAAAAACATAAGAGCAAACAACGGTTAGGGCTGGTCTGTGTGAGGAAAAGTATTAATCGTATATTGAAAACCCATCCTAACATCTTCTATAAATTGATATCAGGTTCTTCGTTTCAAAAAAATAAAACGGACCGTTACATGCACTTCAATCTTTTTATATATGTAACGAAAAGTTGCCCACAAAACGTCTTAGAAACTCTCTTCCCATCAACTCACCGACGTGAAATTTCGAACTTTTGCCTAATCTTTTTATGTACCGTATTTTTTCGCACCAAATTGGCTTAACATCTTTTGAACTTCAATTTGTTGTGACTTTGTTACTATTTGGTGAAATTATTTGAAATTTGCACCCGACATTCGTCTTGTCCTCCTTTAGCTTCAATGCAAAGTAAAACTCGTATATCTATGTTTTGATTATTCAATTTCTTGTTATTATGTCAAAATTAAAGAATCCTTCCGAACCATGGGAAGGTTAGGCTGAATTACTAAAAAATAAAATATTTTTTGTAAATTCCCATGATGATGAACAGTTTCTAAAGTAAATTATTCAATAATTTAAATGGTTGAAATTGAGTAAAATAGGCTCGAAAATGAATTATAAGATAATTTTATACGCCACCCACCAAAATAAATGAACCGTGGTCAGGGAAAATTTGCGCCCTTGAAGGAAAGTCAGAGAATTCAAATTCAAAATTTCAGTGTTGAACCCCTGATATATACTATATATATATATATATATATATAATATATATAATAATATATTATATATATATATATTATATTATATATAATATATATATATATATTAATAGGCTCCATCGGCACAAGCCAATCATTTGACATTAGCGCCCATCCTTATATAGAGAATCCCAAATCAACGACATAATAAACAAAGTGAGGAGGAGCGGCAAAAATCACAAAGAAAACTAAACTTTTTTAATCATGGATTACGGAAAGTTGTAAAGTATGAATATATATTTACCGTAATAGTAGTGAGTAGTAGTAGTTTGGTAATCTTTTATCCACTTTAAAATTTAATATAATTGAAATTAAAGCTCCCACAAGAAGGAAAATAAAACAGTTGTTCTAAATTAAAAAGAAAGCATAAATAAAAAATCCTTCACGATGAGATCTTAAACTAGGGACTGTACCATAGATCGTATACGGAATCACAGTATGTCCCCATTTTATTTTGGTATGTGTAATTGGCCTAGTTTCTTTTGGGAAGAATTCAATGAGAACTTTAGATTCAAATAATATCCATTTCGAATTATAAAAAGGTATCTAATCGTTGGAATCTAAAAAAAAGCTAACCCCACAAAATGGCCATCTCCAAACGCTGAACCACTTCTTAGAATGCATTTAAATAGCAAAACCGAGGAGGTGCTCGGCTGACAAAAAAAAAAAAAAAAAACAGATATACAGTAGCACTGAGAATGTTACCCTAGTTATTAACATTTATAAATGATCGATTGTCGGCTTATTCAGCAAAATTAACCGATAGCTGAAATGAATGGAGGATTTGGATATGTTAGACTTTGATAAAGTTGAATGGCCGAAAATCTGCTTGACATTATCATTCACCCTCTCAAAGAATTTACCAAGAATCTCATCGAAAAAAACGAAGAGACAGTCCATCAAGGAGCAAAGATAATCAAATTTGCACTTCTGCTGAAACGAGAGAGTGTACCCAGAGAAATATGGAGAGATGCATGCTGCCTACAGAGAGAATCGCTTTCCCACTGTGAGTGCAAGAAAATGACCCAAGTTTCCATAATATCCAGTAGCTGCAGCAAATATTTATCAAGCCAGCTCCCTCATCAGCGAGCCGAGCGTATTTTTAGTGTAGGGAATGTAAACACCTCCAAAAAAGGAACAGGCCTTAGCCAACGATACTAAGTGAAAGCCCTCATCATCGAAGAGCGAGCGTGTATTTTTAGTGCTAGGTGCGGAATGTAAACACCTGCAAAAAGGAAACAGGCTTTGCGCAGATACTGTGAAAGCTTAAATGTTGCATCACAATTGAGAATTTTGAATTTGAGACTTGAATGAATATCAAAGATGCATCTGAAAAGATAGATATTTTTTTTTATTTTGAATAATACGTTGTTTTTTTTTTTCCGTTAAGGGTTTCTATATTGTTTCCGTGTCTTCATTATTTTATTTTATATTGTAGCTAGTTAAAGAATCTTATTAAACTTGTATCATGTTTTAAAACTAAACTAGTAGCCTAATAAACTTTGTTTAATACTTTACTGGAAAATGGAAATGGAAATATCTTTTAAATAAACGCAACATAAAAACAAGTTATTATATCTATATTGATTTATTTTTTTTAAAGCATACTATTTTAAATTTATAAAATAAATATACTTGGCACAACTAAATATGAAATAAATACTACAGTATTGGTTTACACGGAATGCCAATCACTGAGTTGCCTGCCAGTACAACAAATGTTCTTTCTTTTCTGTGTATTTATTATTATTATATTTAAAGTAAACTTATCGTTATCGGCACCTAAAAAATAGAGTATCGGTACCGGTATCGCCTATTTTCTGCTATCGTACATCTCTAATTGAACATGCTTCAATTGATAAACAGTTGCAGCAATCTGATATAGTATATATATATATATATATATAATATATATATATTATATATATATTAATTATATAATATATATAATTATATATTATTTATATATATATATCATATATATTATATAATATATATACTATATATAATATATATATATATATACATAATATATTAGTAATATATTAGATGTTAGCGGATATCTGCAACTGCATATGCGGATATCCCGCACCGCATATTTTTTTTTTGCACGGTAGCGGACAGTATTCAATACGAATTATCGAGAAACGTGTCGTGTGCAGTACCATATATTGATATATATATAATTATATATATTATTATTATTATATATATATATATATTATAATAAAAGTATATAATATATAATATATATATTATATAATACATATATAATATTAGGATAGCGGATAGTGAATTAGCTGAGATACCGGAATATCTGGCTGGAAGTAAAACCGGGATACCGGTATCCGGTCGGTTCCGCAGTTCTTTATATAATTATATATATATATATATAATATTATAATATATATATATATATATTAAATTATATATATATAATAATATAATATATATTATATATATTAATCAGATAAAACGACCACTCCGCTCACGGAGCAGACCCTATCTAGGAGGGGTTTATCGGATTTAACGTCGAGCAGGACGAAGCAAAGCCAAGAATAAGAGATTTGCTCACATTCCTCCCACCCGACCAGTTCGCGAACCTGGAACCCCTCATTTGTTCTGAGCGTAAGTGCTCATACCACTATACTGGGCTCTTTTTTTATAATAAATAAAATCATAAAATACTAAAAAAAGAAATATATACAAATAATAAATACATACATAAATATATAGGTATATATATATATGTTTGTTGAAAGAGTCAATTGAGAAAATTACGATGATTCTTTATATTATTAATAAAATACATATATTTCACTAATAATTCTACTAAATTACTATATTTTCATATTAATTTATCTATTATGCTATACACTTTTTAATTAACTATTATTACGCTATAACTAGCTAGTCACTGTATTTTAAATTTCACCACATATTCACTATTATTAATATTATTTTCATAATCACCACTATCTCTATTATTACAATAATGGTTATTACGCTATATCACCACCATTCACTTGCCACCGTGGAGGAAATCTTGATAAGAACCTCAGAGCTCGATCCATGTCTTGGATGATGCAGCGTCACTTTTTCCAATCCATTACTTAATTTCTTCATTTAATTTATCAATCTCTTTATTACCGCATGGTCCAAAATTGTTGAAGAAATTGTAACAAAATAATGGGTGCTAAATATAACCAGATAGTTTCTAGTCATATAGTAAATGTTTTAAAATTAACATTTCAAAATCCCCATTTTATTATTTTTCCTTTAAGTATGTATGTAGAAACCTTGAAACAAGTCTCTCTCTCTTCCTCCTCCGCTCTCTCTCTCTCTCTCTCTCTCTTCCACTCTCTCTCCACTCCTCTCTCTCTCCACTCTCTTCTTCTCTCTCTCTCTTATAATCTACTAAATCTATATTAACTTAATTTCATTGATATACTATAATATATATATAAATAATATATATATATATAAAATATTATATATATATATATATATTTATATATATAATATATAGAGATATAATATAATAATATATAATTATTATATATATATATATATATATTAAATACTCAGCTATTCTTTCTAAACGTTTCTTTATCTAAACCGTTTATCTATAGTATGATTCCATAATTAACTTAAATTCCATTACTTTATTTTAAAAGTCATTCTTTTCCTTCCATTATTCTTAATTATGTCGTTATTCTTTATTATTTTTATTATGTTTATTAAATTCTTTGTTATAAAATTATATATTATGTATAGTATTTTTAAACATTTTATTCATAAACTCAATATAAAAAATTTTGTACTCTAAATTCACAGACATCTTTCCGCCATTCGAATGGGCATGAACCTGCAGCCATTTTAAATGGGTAAAGCGTTCATTTAATAGCGCTTATTCTTACCTTTCTTTTAATTTTGCATAATCCTTATAATTTATTATGTAATAAATTTCAAGAGAATTTTAAGCGTAACCATATGAATTTGAAAAATAGATAACGTTTCTATAATGTTACTCTGCTGAGCACGTAAGTAAACACGCGTGCAGGAGTAGCCTCTTATATAATATATAATATAGTATATCTATTATTATATATATATATATATATATATTATATATATAATATAATATATTATATAATAATATATATATATATATCAATATAGATTATATAATATATATATATATATATAAGCGCAATTTATTTAGATAATAGAGCGCAAAATTGTGCGCTTTTGCGTTTGGCGCTTTTAAAAAAGTTGTTGAGCGCAAATGCGAAGCGCATATTTTATAGAAAGTTTCGCGGCAAAGCCAAAGTGCAGAATGCGCTTTCATTGCGCTTATCGCCCACCTCTGATATATATATATAATATTATATATGATTATAATTCTATATTATATATAACTATAATATATATATATATATATATATATATATATATATATTAATTATATATATATATATATAATGTTCATTGAAATGTGCGTTGTGATGATAATCTGGCATGCTTAGTTTCATGAAATGCACAATCAAATATTTAAAATGAAAAATTCAAGTTTAAGGTCTATTGAATGAATAGCACAGGTCAGTATGACATATTTCCTACAAAATATAAGAACTAATTATAAATGTAATTATAAACTTTATGAATTATATGTCCATATATTGAAACTTTTCTTGTTCGTAATAACTTGAACTTGTAATATCAATATGCATGATACATATTTTATTTTTAGACTATTTATTTCTTACATGGTAAATATATAGTTAGGAGAGGTCTTTATACATGACCAAACTTAAAAAATTAAGACCTTTAATGTTCTGTTGAGCAAGTCAAAATAATCTCTTTAAATTTGTAGCTGTTTATATAAAAGGTTCTTCAGTTAGACATTGCTCCTTATCATTATTTACGTTTTCATTAAAGATATTATTATTGAGAAAATTCTTCCCATATACTTGTCATTTTACATTTTTATTTTTTTGAATTATTTTATTAGATCAAAATGCCTCGCCGCTTCGCTGTTGGGGAGAGTGTGATGGCAAGATGGCCTAAATCAACGCTTTATTTCAAAGGAGAAGTTGTCGACTTCAATGATCGGCAATATCTTATCAGATTTGATGATGGCGATAATGAGCTGTCGATTAAATACAAAGATGTCTCTGTAAGTTTATTTTTATTTCAATTTGTTTGAAATAATATTTTATTAGTTTTCTTAAGTTATTGGAAATGTTATAATTTTTGTCATTGATATTTTGGTAATAGTAGGTAGAATGAATGATTGTTAAACACTTAGTTCAAATGCATGTATTGAATGAATGTGATATACAATACTAGAACAGTAGCTAACAACAAATTGATTGACTACATCACAGGGTTGGCACTGACTTAAAATCAAATTGATTTAATCGTTTTTTTTTAGTGATTTTTTTTTAAATCATGATTTTTTTTTATTTTTTAGCAATTGTTTTATCTCAAATCTGAATTACATTATGCAGTATCACCTGATTAATGATATTTCATTTATCTATATAAGAAGCAAATTCATCAATGTAGTTTCTCAATCATTTTCAATAAAGAAAATAAAATTAGATTTCTCAGATAATATTATACAGTATATATATATATATATATATAGATATATATTTTTTATATATATATATTATAATATATATATAAATATTATATATATATATATATATATATTAATCTATATATACTCATTAATATAATTATATGCGATGATTTGGTTCGTGTGTGGCGGAATTGAAGAGAGTTGAGAAGATGTAGAAGGATTTGCAGAGTGTGTAAAAAGAAGGGATTTGAAAAAAAGTAAACGTAGATAGAAGTAAGGTTTATGGTTGTGAGTGAGCAACAGTCCTCACGGTATGAAATTAGATGATGAGCAGCTGAACAAGTCTGTCTGAGTTTAAAATATTTTGATGTGTGCGATTGAGAAGGAAGCTCATCAATGCAGTGTATAGGAAGTGTGAAATGCAGAAGGTTGCTGGAATGCAATTAAATCGTTGTGTGAGCTGTGAAAGGACTAAAGTCTTGAGTGCGCTAGGGTCTTCATGAGGTATGTTGTACCTGTGTTATTGTATGGTAGTGAGCATATGGTCTGGAATAAGAAGTAATAGATCTAAAGTTCAATGCTTTCAGATGGACAATCTTAGCATCTGGTGTATCTTATATACATATATTATATATATAAAAATATATATAGAATATATATATTATATAATATCAGATATTATAGATATATAATATATATATATATTATATATATATATTATATTATTATATATATATATATATATATATATATACTATATATATATTTTATATTATATATATATATATATAAATATATATTATAAATATAATATATATAGTAATTTTAGTATATATATTATATAATTCAGGGTTCACACTTTCTGAAAAGTCAACTTTTCAGAAAGTCAGGGAAAAAAATTAGTCGGGAACGTTTTAAGATATGCTGAAAGACAGGAAATTCCCAAAAAAGTCAGGAAATTTTAAAAATTTCAAACATGATGAGAATGCATAACATGTGGATAATTTTTGTATGATATATTTTTTTTCCTTACCGTATAATTGTGGAATAAGAGATGTATTAGATAAGTGAATGAAAAGGATGGGCGAGAATGACATTCCATAAATTCTACTTCTATCCTGTTCTTTCTATTTTAGTTCACTATTACCTACTAATTCTTCCTTAGATATTCTTTCGTAGAGGTTGTCCAAGTTCATCCTTTTGAATGAAATGGGGCATTGTGTCATGATGGTCTCTAGACTGTATGACTATGACTTAATCTGTTTATATCTAGTTTCTTTTTAAGGATTTATACTTTGTGTTTTTCTTTTTTTTTTTTTTTTTTTTTGAGGTTGAAGAAGTATTTGAATTTTGTTGCACGTTGAGTATTTATTATCTGTGATTCATAAATGGACTTCAAACAAAAACTAAACTTTAACGCGACACAGTGGTTTGGACGTCAAACTGAACCAGAGATTTATCAGGTGTTGGTTAAGGACCTGATAGTTCCAAGGCATACTGTTAAGTATGTAAAAAAGAACTTTGTCTATAAACATGGGACGCCACTAGCGAAGTTTCACCATGTCAAGAGGGAAACTCATTTGAATTTAACAACAACTCGAGCAGGACCAACCATCATTTGAAAAAACCGTTTTTGTATTACATGTTCTAAATTAACAATATTAGTGAAGTGTGGTATGCAGTGAGAATATGCATATCCATTCAACTTCATATCATTACTCAACGGAATTGTAAATGACCCTGATGTTCTATTAATAACAACCAAAAATAGTTATCAATCAGGTTCATCTTTGCATTAAAAGATGTGGTTACAGAGAAAGATTCTGAAATGCTAGGGCATTAAAGGTGAAGGGATGAGAAAATGTCTTAAACTCGTAGTGATAGATATAGGGGAAATATTTAAATTAATGTTTCCAGATAGTGCGGTAGCTTCAAATTTAAAATGGGGCCGGATGAACGTAATATGAATGAAACCACTGGACTTGCTCATTATTTTCTAGAAATAGCAAAAGCACGAATACACTCGATTTCAGTGAAGCTCATTTCTACCCTTGAATTAAAATTCAAAATACTTTTTGGATGGTGATTGTCTTTCTAAGAGACGTGAGAGTTTTTTTTCTTCTATATCACCTGGAATCAATGTATTGTGGCATTGGGCAAATTGATTAATTAGACTGAATAATTTTTCGCATGGAATGTGACTACTGGAAGGAGGGTGTTTCTATAAACTTGAGCATTATAGTTAGAAAATCTGAAAGAAATACGATCTGATTTCTCAAAGACAGTGCACAATGCTATAAGATCTCAATGAAAGTATTCATAAATTTCCTATCACTCAATAAATGTGACAAATTTTTACACTGCCCATGGAGATATGAAGAACATCTTCAAAGATTTCAAAACAGAACCAGAAGAAGAATATAAAGAAGTCAAATTGAAATTATCCATACAGATCTATACACTTGAAGAGCAGGGAAAGATGTTAAAACTGAAAAGGCTTTACAGAGGAAGAGCTATAAATCAAAAATTCAGATGCTTGAGAAGAAAAAGTTATACCTTAAACTCTCCCCATTTTCAGCTTTGTGATCCACAGTGGGACGCTAATCACCTAGTTCCATTAAGAAGCTATATTAATTTATTTCCTTTTTGTTATAAATAAAACTGTTACTTTGGGAAAAACATTAAAAAGGCATGCTGGATGGCCTAGTGGGAAAGGTCGTATAGAGCTGATTACGAAAAAAAAATAAAATAGATTTTTTTAAGATCCATTCATTGATGATGAACAACGTATTCTAAAGTAAATTTGTTTCAATAATTTAATGGTCATGACTGAGATGTTAAATAGCTCAATAATATTAATAGATGATTTTATACGCCAAAAGAGATAACGAACACGCTGCAGGAAAATTGCGGAATTATGTCAGGAAGCTCAGGAAATCAAATTCAAATTCAGTGTGAACCCTGTACAAGATAACTTTGCTACCTCAAGGCAAGCACTATTAACTCCAAATATAACACGGAGGAGGTTATCAACTAAATTTAGGACGCAAAACAGCACGCGCAAAAGAAAACTTGCTCTTCGTTTTAATGAATCGAATTTACAATTCTTATTTGACAAAATGGATACAACTGTCATCTTTTGACGCAAATTATGAAGTAGTAGTGAACCTTAGTACCTCAAATCAGTTTCTTAACCTATTCTGCCCCAAAGATTATCGGTTCATCTTAGGGAAATTGGACTCTCTGACTTAGATTCCCTAGCATCTCGCGCTGAAAAATATCTCTAGGCGAGAGAAGAAAATTGAGTTTCGAAAATATCGATACCAATACATCATTTCAGCCCTCTCTTAACGACAAGGGTAAAAGAATTTGATTTTGAATTTGGCTCATATCAAAAAGGATAACATTGTCTCTGGTTCTGAACATGGTTCTGAAGCCTACTATTAGGCTAGAGATCTACAGCCAGTAGTTTACTGAACATAAGCAGTTATTAGCTGCCTGAAAACAACCCCAACGATTATGGATGAAATGTGTCAATAAATGCAGAAATTTCATGCGAGACTGAAAACACAACAGAAAGAAAAGCATACTGAACTCGTATATGAAATAAGACAGGTTCCAATCCAACTTTGACTATTTAGACAGTACCACTCTGTCGTCATCTAACGCCAATTATAATCTAGCTCAATTAAATTTTGGTTATCGGCTTTTAATATATTCACAATCAGGAACATTAATAGCTATAGTTCATATTCATGATTAAAATATTAGTTATGATCATAAAGGATGTTAACATTGAAATTTATATTTCCACAATAAAAATTTAAATACAAAAAGAAAGGTGAAAATAAAGAGGATTTATTAGATTTCATACGAGCTTTCTACGAGTTGTATCAGCTAATGAAATTCTGTTTTGAATAGCTGGTAAGTAATAATTTTCATAATTGTGAATTTTATGTTTAAAATTTCTAAAAAATTTAATTATATTTAAAAAGCAAACAAATACACTAAGGACAAATGACAATTATAAATCCATAATTTGCTGGAACGCAACTGCAGTCGAATTTGCGGATGAACTAGTTCCCCGAAGCTTCAAATAGCTTTATAAATAATTTAAAACAAATTTTGTTTATCTTCGTTCTAATTACAAAGGTCTATTCAATATAAATTACATTTCCAGTTTATATTTTAAAAATATAAACTAAATTCCACTTTAATGGCCAGAAAAAATGGAGAGTATTGTATTTCCAATCGTCTGCCTGAAAATTAGTAAATCATAATGCTGAAGAATATGGAGGTAGGGAGTTACATTGTGGGGAGGAAGGAAGCAGACACCCCCTCTCCGGCACCTGTATATCGATACAGTTGCCGGGGAGGGGTTTCCGCTTTGCTCCTCCTCAAAATGGTTAAGACCCTACCTCCATAATCTTCCCTATTAAGATTTACGAGTTTTTAAGTAATAAAATAGTTCCACGAAATAATTACAGTAACTGTCGATAATCCGGTAGGTTATTTGTGTATGATATAGAAACTAAAGGTTTGAGCTTTGATCATTTGTAAATAGTTTATTTTGCGTATAATTTATAGATAATTTACCTTTCAAACTTTGTAAAAATATAACGAAGGCGTCTGTGTTTTGTTTCGCTGTGGTTACTTTCCCGGTCTCAAATATTCTACGAATTAAGATTCAACAGTAATAAGCTGTGGTGTAATATTGTCGGAATCTAAGTAACCCTAACAGGTTAGTTAGAAGCTTAGCTTTGACTTGAGGCAATCTCTCGCAATATTTAATAAACTGTAGCAAGGTATTTTGGTCGGCATCTAGTAAGCAAGAATTTTGTAATCTACCTGAAAGTTCTTAGAAGGCTACTTTAGGTCACTCTCTCGTAGTATTATATATATATACTATATATTATAATTATATATATATATATATATATATATATATATATATATATATATATATATATATATATATATATATATATATATATATAACATACTCATTCATGTTCTGTATGACAATAGGGTGGTGTTAACGATAAAGATATATCTATGTTTCTATGCACTTTCCCATTGGGCCCCCAAAGAAAAAATTGACATGTAAGGCGTTCCTGTCTTAGTAGGCACAAACAAAGAAGCTTCTCTTCTATATAACCCGATATCAGTTATTATCCGAATATATATATATATTTATATTATATATATATATATATAATATATATCTATAAATATATATTATATATATACTATATATATATATATATATATATATATATATATAGTATGGGCCAGCGTCGATTAGGCGTCATATGTATCTTAAAAACTATTAATGCTACAGTAAAACGGAATGTTGCTGGAATGCTGGTCCAATTTTAGTTCCTGGAAATGTAAAAAAAAAAAAAAAAAGAAAAAAAATTATATCTCAAAAACCACAATAGCTACAGCGAAAGGAATACATTTTTGGGAAATCCTGGTAAAATTTGACATAAAGAAAATGTAAAATAAATAAATAATAAAAAAAAAATTATTGTTTAATTATAGTAATTAATATGATTTGAGAGCCTATTTAGAGACCTTTTTATTGTTACTCGTTAAAATAAATAACTTTCTATTAAATTTTGCTTTTTTTTTTTTTACTAAAGAAAACCCCAAGGGTATACGCACCGATGCAGAGTCGGGGGTCTCTCGGCCTTCAGGGGAACTACGGGGTAGGGGACTAATTCCCCGCCTCCGGGGAGGGTCTCCGGAACCCGCTCTTGTGTATTTGGGTGTCGCGGGGTTCCTCCGACCATCCCCTCTGGAAACGTCCCCCCTATGTTCCCCGTCGCTCGAGCCCCTAGTGTGCCGTAAAAGCAAAATTAATAGAAAGTCTATTTATTTTAACAGGTACCCAATAAAAGTCTCTAAATAGGCCTTGTGGTTTGTTTGGATGGAAAATTGTTCATTTTATTTTTTATAATTTAAAATTTGGATTTTCTTTTTATGCATTTTTAGGAGAGACGTATTCTTTACTCTGTCCCAATTGAAAGTTTTTGAGATAATAATTTTTTTTTTTTTTTTTTTTTTTTACATTTCGCCGAACTAAAATTGGACCAGCATTCCAGCAACGTATCCGTTTTACTGTAGCATTAAATAGTTTTTAAGATACATATGAAAGGCTAATCCAACGCTGCGCATACATATATTACTATATATATATATATTATATATATATATATATAATATATTATGATAATATTATTATATATATATTATATATAATATATAATATTATATATATATTTGGATAATAGGTACACATCGGGTTATATGAAGAGAAGCTTCTTTGTTTGTCTACTAAGGACAGGGAACTCCTTACATGTCAATTTTTTTCTGCTCATGAAGTGCTTTAGAAATATAGATATATCTTTTAAGTTAACACGCACCCTATTGTCATACAGGATACCGTATTGAGTATATATATATATATAATATATATTATATATATATATATTATATATATATATTATAATATATAATATATATATATATATATATATATATATATATATATATATATAATTACTACGAGAGAGTGCCTAAAAGTAGGCCTCTTAAGTAACTTGTCAGGTAAGATTACAAATTCTTGCTTACTTAGATGCCGACAATACCTTGCTACAGTTTATTAAATATTGCGAGAGATTGCCTCAAGTCAAAGCTAAGCTTCTAACTAACCTGGTAGGGAAGATTACAATTTCTTGGTTACTTAGATTCCGACAATATTACACCACAGCTTATTACTGTTGAATCTTAATTCGTAGAATATTTGAGACCGGGAAAGTAACCACAGCGAAACAAAACACAGACGCCTTCGTTATATTTTTACAAAGTTTGAAAGGTAAATTATCTATAAATTATACGCAAAATAAACTATTTACAAATGATCAAAGCTCAAACCTTTAGTTTCTATATCATACACAAATAACCTACCGGATTATCGACAGTTACTGTAATTATTTCGTGGAACTATTTTATTACTTAAAAACTCGTAAATCTTAATAGGGAAGATTATGGAGGTAGGGTCTTAACCATTTTGAGGAGGAGCAAAGCGGAAACCCCTCCCCGGCAACTGTATCGATATACAGGTGCCGGAGAGGGGGTGTCTGCTTCCTTCCTCCCCACATTGTAACTCCCTACCTCCATATTCTTCAGCATTATGATTTACTAATTTTCAGGCAGACGATTGGAAATACAATACTCTCCATTTTTTCTGGCCATTAAAGTGGAATTTAGTTTATATTTTTAAAATATAAACTGGAAATGTAATTTATATTGAATAGACCTCTGTAATTAGAACGAAGATAAACAAAATTTGTTTTAAATTATTTATAAAGCTATTTGAAGCTTCGGGGAACTAGTTCATCCGCAAATTCGACTGCAGTTGCGTTCCAGCAAATTATGGATTTATAATTGTCATTTGTCCTTAGTGTATTTGTTTGCTTTTTAAATATAATTAAATTTTTTAGAAATTTTAAACATAAAATTCACAATTATGAAAATTATTACTTACCAGCTATTCAAAACAGAATTTCATTAGCTGATACAACTCGTAGAAAGCTCGTATGAAATCTAATAAATCCTCTTTATTTTCACCTTTCTTTTTGTATTTAAATTTTTATTGTGGAAATATAAATTTCAATGTTAACATCCTTTATGATCATAACTAATATTTTAATCATGAATATGAACTATAGCTATTAATGTTCCTGATTGTGAATATATTAAAAGCCGATAACCAAAATTTAATTGAGCTAGATTATAATTGGCGTTAGATGACGACAGAGTGGTACTGTCTAAATAGTCAAAGTTGGATTGGAACCTGTCTTATTTCATATACGAGTTCAGTATGCTTTTCTTTCTGTTGTGTTTTCAGTCTCGCATGAAATTTCTGCATTTATTGACACATTTCATCCATAATCGTTGGGGTTGTTTTCAGGCAGCTAATAACTGCTTATGTTCAGTAAACTACTGGCTGTAGATCTCTAGCCTAATAGTAGGCTTCAGAACCATGTTCAGAACCAGAGACAATGTTATCCTTTTTGATATGAGCCAAATTCAAAATCAAATTCTTTTACCCTTGTCGTTAAGAGAGGGCTGAAATGATGTATTGGTATCGATATTTTCGAAACTCAATTTTCTTCTCTCGCCTAGAGATATTTTTCAGCGCGAGATGCTAGGGAATCTAAGTCAGAGAGTCCAATTTCCCTAAGATGAACCGATAAATCTTTGGGGCAGGATATTAGAAACTGATTTGAGGTAACTAGGTTCCCTACTACTTCATAATTTGCGTCAAAAGATGACAGTTGTATCCATTTTGTCAAATAAGATTTAATTCGATTCAAAAACTGAAGAGAAGTTTCTTTTCGCTGCTGTTTTGCGTCCCTAAATTTAGTTCGATAACCCTCCTCCGTGTTATTATATTGAGTTAATAGTGCTTGCTTGAGGTTAGCCCTATTATTAAAATTACACTGAAAATTTTGAATTTGATTTCCCTGACTTTCCCCTGACCAAATGCGCAAATTTTTCCCTGACCAGCGTGTTCGTTAGTTTTTGGCGTATAAATATCTATTAATCATTATTGCGCAGGCCTATTTTACTCAGTTCAATAGCATTAACTTATGAAAATTTACTTTAGAAACTGTTCATAATCATGAATGAATTAAAAAAACATCTATTTTTTTTGTAATCAAGCTATAACCTTCCCATAGGCCATCTAACGCAACTCCTTTTTACTTTTTCCAAAAGTAAACAGTTTTATTATACAAAAAGGAAATAAATTAAAAGCTTACATTAATGGACTAGGTGAATAACGTCCACTGTGATCACAAAAGCTCAAAATGGGGAGATTTAGGTAACTTTTTCTTCTCAAGCATCTGAATTTTTGATTTTTATAGCGTCTTCTTCTTTTTAACTTTTTCAGTTTTTAACATCTTTCTCTTTTGCTGCTCTTCAAGTTTATAGATCTGTATGGATAATTTTCTTTTTTCAACCTTTTTTATATTCCTTTCTTTTTGGTTCTGTTTTGAATCTTTGAGATGTTCTTTCATATCTCTAATGGGCAAAGCTCTTAATTATTTGTCACAGTTTATTGAGTGATAGGAAATTTATAAATACTTTCATGAGATCTTATAGCATTGTGCAATGTTCTTTGAGAATCAGACTATTTCTTTCAGATTCTCTGTTATAATTGCTCATTTATAGAAAACCCTCCCTTCCATTGTCACATTTCCATGCGAAATTATCAGTCCTAATTTATAATTTGCCACAATTCCACATTACATTGATTCTCAGGTGCTATAGAAGAAAAAAACTAATCAAGTCTCTTTAAAAGACATTCACCATCCAAAAATATTTTGATTTTTAATTCAAGGGTAGATTGAGCTTCACTGCAAAGTATGAGTGTAAGTTGTGCTTTTGCTTTCTAGAAAATTAATGAGCAAGTCCATGGTTTAATCACATATTTACGTTTCCATCGGCCACATTTTAAAATTTGAAACTACCGCCCTATCTGGAAACATTAATTTAAAATATTTCCCCAATTTCTGCACACGAGTTTTAAAGACATTTTATCAATCCAGCCACCTTTACATGCCGCATAGCATTTCAGATCTTGTAACATCATCTTAATGCAAAAAGATGAAACTGTTTGATAAACTAATTTTGGTTGGTTATTAATAGAACATCTCAGGGTCATTTACAATCGTGTTGAGTATGATTACGAAGTTGAGGATGGCATAATTCTCAGTGCCACACTTTCACTATATTGTATTATTAGAACATGTACACAAAAACGTTTTTTCAATGGATGTTGTCCTGCGAGTTTTGAATTAAATTCAAATGAGTTTCCCCTCTTGAATTTGAAACTTCGGCTTGGCGTCCCATGTTAGATAGATGCAAAGTTCTTTTTAGCATACTTTCAGTTGCCTTGAACTATCAGGTCCTTTACCCAAACACCTGATAAACTTTGGTTCAGTTTGACGTCCAACGACTGGTCGTTAACGTTAGTTTTTTTGTTTGAATCATTTTTATAATAAATAAAAATACGCTCAAACTGCACAAAATCGCAAAATCAACTTCGTCAACTCAAAAAAAAAAAAAAAAAAAAAAAAAAAAAAAACACAAAAGTATAATCCTTAAAAGAAAAGATATAAACAAAGATTAAGTCATAAGTCATACAGTCTAAAACACATCCATACACCAATCACGCTTCAATCAAAAGATGAACTTGAAGCAACTCTACGAACGTAATAGGAGAATAGTAGGTAATAGTGAACACTACAAATAGAAAGAAACAGGATAGAAGTAGATTATGGAATAACGATTTCTCGCCCATCAGATTTCATTCACTTATCAAATACCTCTCTTATTCCACAATAATCCAGTAAGGAAAAAAAATATATCAAAATATGTAACTTGGTCCATGGATGATCTTCATATGTTTTTTTGGAATTTTAAAATTTCCCTGACTTTTTTTGAATTTCCCTGACTTTCAGCATATCTTAAAACGTTCCTGACCAATTTTTTTTCCCTGATTTTCCCTGACCTTCCCTGACTTTCAGAAGTGTGAACCCCTGAAGTTTATATATATATATATATATTATATATATATATATATAATTATATATATATATATATATATATATATATATATATATATATATATATATATTATATATAATATATATATATATATATATATATATATATAAATATATATATATATATATATATATATATAATATATATATATATATAAATATACTTATATATATATATATATATATAATATAATATATATATATATATATATATATATATAAAAAGAACACATATCATGGCCCCTAAGATTGTCCAATCTGAAACACATTGAACTTTGATCTATACTTCTTATTCCAGACCCATAGTCTCAGCTACTATACAATAACCAGTAAGCAAACATACCCTCTGTAAGACCTAGCGCACTCAAGACTTAGTCCCTTTCATTCACCAACGATTTAATTGCACCAGCAACCTTCCTGCATTCTCACTTTTTCTCTGCAATGTGTTTACTGTTCATCTCATCAACACAATACATAAATATTCAACATCAGGACACTTGTTCGCAGCTGCTGCACCATCTAAACATAACTTTACATTTGAGGACTGTTCTCAGCTCACAACCAATAACCTTACTCTTATCTACGTTTACTTTCAAACCGCCTCCTTTTACACACCCTGCAAATCTCTCTACCAATCTTCTCACTCTCTTCAGATTCGCCACAATGAACCAAATCATCCGCATATAATTATATTAATATATAATATAATTTTTTTAAAAAAAATTATTATATATATATATATATATATATATTATATTATATATATATATATATATATATATATATATATATATATATAATATATAATATATATATATATATATATCTGTATAATATTCTGAGAAATCTAATTTTATTTCTTTATTGAAAATGATTTGAAACTACATTGATGAATTTGGCTTATTATACAGATGAAATAAACTTATGCATTAATCAGGTGATAACTAGGAATAATTAATAATTTAGAAAAAAAAAAAATTGGCCTAAAAATAAAAAAAATCATGATTTTTAAAAAAAATCAATTGATTTCATCAATGATTAAATCATTTGTTTAATCAAGTGGGCAACGCCTGTGGATGTGTCAATCAATTTGTTGTTTAGCTACTGTTCTAGTATTGTATATCACATTCATTCAATACATGCATTTGAACTAAGTGTTTAACAATCATTCATACCACCTACTATTACCAAAATATCAATGACAAAAATTATAACATTTCCAATAACTTAAGAAAACTAATAAAATATTATTTCAAACAAATTGAAATAAAAATAAACTTACAGAAACATCTTTGTATTTGATGGCGAGATCGTTCTCGCCATCAAACCTGATGAGATATTGCCGATCATTGAAGTCGACAACTTCTCCTTTAAAATAAAGCGTTGACTTAGGCCATCTTGCCATAACACACTCCCCAACAGCGAAGCGGCGAGGAGGAGTACCTCGTCCAGGCATTTTGATCTAATAAAATAATTCAAAAAAATAAAAATGTAAAATGACAAGTATATGGGAAGAATTTTCTCAATAATAATATCTTTAATGAAAACGTAAATAATGATAAATTTTTAAATTGTGCATGTATAGGATATTTATATAACAGCCTACAAAATTCAATAATATATAGAACTGCTCAACAGAACATTAAAGGTCTTAATTTTTTTAAGTTTGGTCATGTATAAAGACCCTCTCCTAACTATATATTTACCATGTAAGAAATAAATAGTCTAAAAATAAAATATGTATCATGCATATTGATATTACAAGTTCAAGTTATTACGAACAAGAAAAGTTTCAATATATGGACATATAATTCATAAAGTTTATAATTACATTTATAATTAGTTTATATTTTTACGGAAATATCTGTCATACTGAGCAGCTGTGCTATTCATTCAATAACCCTTAAACTTCTGAAATTTTTATTTATATTGATTTGTGGTGCATTTCATGAAACTAAGCATGCCAGATTATCATCACAACGCACATTCAATGAAACATTTAATATATATATATATATATATATATAATATATATATATATATATATATATATATATATATATTATATATATATATATATATTCTATATATATATATCATATATAAATATATATTTCAGATATTTTCCTTAATCTCAAACGAAAGCGCAATTTGCATTTTGCGTTTGCGCGAAATTTTAAAATATGCGACATTCTGCATTTGCCGCTCACAACTTTTTTAAACAGGCAAACGCAAAAAGCGCCAATTTTGCGCTCCTATCTAATAATTTGCGCTTATAATATATTATATATACTATTATTTAGTATATAGTATATTATATATTATATATATATATATTATATAATATATATATATAATATATAATAATATATTATATATATATATATATGATATATATATATATATATATATAAGAGGCTACTCCTGCACTCGTGTTACTCGTGCTCAGCACGAGTTTAAACAATATTTTTTTCTTTATCGTATTTTTGCAAATTTCCATTAATGTTGGCTAAAATTTATATTTTTGAAATTATTACATAATAAATAATAAAAAGATTATGCAAAATTAAAACGAAAGAGTAAGAATAACCGCTATTAATAACGCTTTAACCCATTAAAAATGGCTGGCGTTCATGCCCATATCGAATGGCGGAGATGATGTCTGTGAATTTAGAGTAGCAAAAATTTGTTATAAATATGTTTATAAATAAATGTTTAAACTATACATAATAATAATTTTTATAACAAAGAATATTTAATAACAATAAAATAAATAAGATAATTACTAAAATACTTAAGATAATGGAAAGGAATAGAAGAATGACTTTAAATAAAGTCATGGAATTTAAGTTAATTATGGAATCAACTATAGTAAAACGGTTTAGATAAAAGAAAACGTTTTAGAAAGAATAGCTGAGTATTTAATATATATATATATATATAATATATATATAATATATATATTATATATTATATATATATATATATATATATATATATATATAATATATATATATAATTTATATATATATATATATATATATAATATATATATATAATATATTATATATTATAATATATATATATTATATTAATATATATATATATATATATATATATATAGAGAGGAGAGAGAGAGAGAGTGAGAGAGAGAGAGAGAGAGAGAGAGAGAGAGAGAGAGAGAGAGAGAGAGAGAGAGAGAGAGAGAGAGAGAGAGAGGGACTTGTTTCAAGGGTTTTCTGCAAAACTTGAAAGGAAAAAATTTCGATTTTGGATTTTAAAAATGTAAAATTTTAAACATTTAAATTTATTTCATTTGGAATCTGGGTTCGAGGAGCTGCAAAATTTTAAAATCATTTCTTTTGGCTATTTTGGAAAATGAATTATTAAATACA